>LQNK01001452.1:133440-174759 GCA_001586405.1 Phoebis sennae
TGAGGTAGTGGTTTCGCTCCGGACGAGCTACAGCCCATTTGTGCTGCATATGATGAGTATGCAGCTGTAGCTCTACCACTCAATATGTCGCCAGAGCCTCGTCTGTTATTCAGCAGGGTGAACCACGAGCAGGTGAGGTTGGCTTTAGCTGCTAGATGTTATGCAGCTATTACACCCCAAAAACGTTAAAATACAGTGAGTATAAACCGTCTTAATACAACTAATATGCTGACATGTCAGTGACAATTGCAACGTCTCTTAATAATACATTAAAAGATATCAGTCTTTTTGCAAATCAATACTTACAATATAGTAAGACTATGTAGACCGAAGAACATCTTATCAGTTACAGTTTCTATTAGATTGGAGTCGAGCAACAATTCCTGAATGTTGGCGGCACCGTCGAAAGCATTATCTTCTATTATTGATATACCTGAAAACAAACAATAAATTAGTATACAATATATTTTAATACTTAAAAGGTACATGAAGCAAACAATCATTAATAACATATTGTACCTGTCAACATCACTTACAATATATTAAAATATTATTTATAGATATAATAAAATAATAAAACATCAACCAAAACTATCTTGTACCAACCAAATATGAGGTGTATCTTGAACAACTGTCAACTCTGACACTGCTACTAATTTCTCTTTTGCAACATTGCTACATTTTTTTAAAAGTTAGTATCATTAACATGCAATAAATTGTGTATTTAAAAAGTTTAATGGGTTAATTGGAACTAAAAAAAGCAAATAAGTTTCTTACGTAAAAACAAAATGTAGATATATTTTAATTTAACTACAATTTATACATTGTTTTGTTGCTGCTTGTTGTATATCATCTCTATTTAGAGAAAAACACATTTTTGCTTTTCTAATTCCACTATCTGAATCTACTTCAACCGAACGATGATGTTCGAAACCGGTCGCGAATAATGTTTTAATTTAAAATGAAATAAAAATATGAAAATAGAAATGATGTACATTTCTATCAAGAACCAACAATACAGAGTATAAAGTATAGTTAAATTAAAACCAATCCACTTAATTTAAATTAAATTTGCTCTAAATTTAAATTTGCTCTGGCTTTTATTTGTTTGAAACTTATTTGCTTTTTTTAGTAACAATTAACCTTCCATTAGAAGGATATTAAACTTTTTAATTACACAATTTATTGCATGTTATTGGTACTAACTTAAAAATGTAGCAGTGTTACAATACTGTTTTTTTCTTACCATTGTTTCTAAAATCCAACTTGGTGAGATCTGGCAGGCGACCCAGTAGACCATCAGACTTGATCTGACCGAGATTGTTGTCTGGCATTATTCTGAAATTAGCAGATAAGCATTGTAATATACCTACTGATGGGCTACAACTTCGATGGGACACATAGAACCGACTTCCTCAAACTAAAAAAGTTGAAAATAACCTTTACTTTATCTCTGTTGAAATCTATACAAAGTCGATGCCTATTTTCAATTTAACATGATTTTGTACTGACTTTGTATAGACAGTTGTTTTCTACTTTTTAGTGTGAGAAAGTCCGTTCTATTTTTTGGTCAAAATTATTTAATTTGTTGTAAATAATTATTTTGAAAAGGATAACATACTTAAGTGTGCTTTTTATTAAATATTGTTTGATATCAATATGTCCAAATCACATCTGAGCTTTAAATTATTTGAGCTTAACTTAAATATTTAAAAAAACTAAAATATTTGTATTGCAACATAAATTAATTTTAAATTTATCGTACTTCTTCCTTCTATACGATAATAAAACATAAAAAATCGGATCGTAAATAAGGAAATAATTTAATTATTTGTGAAGAACAGTTATCCGAACAGTTACGACATTGGGACCTTCAAGAAGAGAGCCTATAAACACCTCAAAGGCCGGCAACGTTCTCGTAATGCCTCTAACAATGCGAGCAATTATGGGCGGCGGTGAACACCATCAGGTGACTCGCCCGCTCGTTTGCCTGCTTGGCGATAAAAAAAAGAAGAAGATGGTATAATACTCACAATGTATGCGTATCCAGTGGCAAATCCCTCGGTATATCGGTGAGAGCAGCCCTCGCGCACGCCACGCGCAGGCCCCGCCCCCACGAGCCGCGTGCGCACGCGCACTGCGCGGGGCAGGGGGGCTCGTCACCGCAGGCTTCGGCTGTGTCTTCACCCGCTATGGATACGATAACGTTGAAGAATCAAAATCAATTTTTTTTTATACCGCAATGAAGAAATGTTTGACCATAGTTTCACATGGTGGTCAGTGATAACACAATAAGTGTAAATTGAGTAACGATTAGTTTATTTTCTTTAGTTTTTGAGAAATCCTTTTAAGTATAATAGTTGTATTATATCTCGAATATCTTAGAGAAGCTTTGTGAATTTAGGAAGCTGAATGTATTAGGACATTAAAGTGAGTTTACAACTGCATTTACAATAATAATACATAGAATATATATAATTTCAGTCTTAAATTTTAACTTAAATTGTAATTCGAATTCAAAGAGCTGTGTCAGCGAGACCCAAACTAGACTTGTACTGTCTGTATCTTGGGCCTTACATATTTACACAATACTAAATATACTTAAGCTAGAGAATACAATTCAACCACTGTTATTAAAAGAACCAGAGAACTACTATGAGAATAACGCAAAAAATAATATATTGACAGAGATACCAAATACACAATTACAAAAAAGTATGTTTAAGTACGTCTATCAGTTATTTAGTTTCCATAATGTAACCTTTGCGGAGTTTGGGACTAGATATCGTAGTGTTAATTGTCCCAGAATATTTATTAATTAATACCATTAATAAAATATGTACAACATAGTACGTACGTTTACACTTAAAATTGTCATCTCTCAGCGCGTCCACTCTCTTACGGGCCACTCTCTTGGGAGCTTCGCACTTCGCCCCTGACGTCTCTATAGGGTTACGACGCAAGTAACCCGCCAGCCAACGCATCGCGCAGTCGCAGGAGAAGGGGTTACGACCGAGGTGCCTGAAAGGAAAATATTTATTTATTAATCATAGCTGATGAGTGTGGCTTCGCGCCCGTAGGATGGTATAAGCTATGATCATCAGGAATAATGTAGGAATAAATGATAAAATAATTTTTAAGTAGTTTTGGAGCCTAATCAATTCAAACAAACAGACAAAAAATTTAATCTTTCGTTTTTTTATAATATTAGTATTTTATTTATAGAAGTGATATACACAAAAAAATTGTTTATATGCATATATTTTTATATACTGAATCTATTTGTAATAAATATATTCAGTAATAATATGTTTATGTTAGAAGAATAAACAGGTATGTTGAATAGAATAACACGTATACGACATATTTAAGGACACAGGTGATATTATTAAAAAGGAAATTATATTGAGTAATTATAAACAAATTAATTATGTACTTACAAAGTTTGAATCCCAGTCAACGCGTCAAAAGTGCCATTTGGTAGAGTACGAATGTTGTTGTCGTAGAGCGATCTGTAATAACGAAGTGTAAATATTACCTCTAATGAATAGTTCTTTCATTATCAAACTTATTAAACAGTATAAGTCCAATGTATGCACCCTGTGGGATGCCAAATGTAAGTTTTAGTAAGTTGGTACAAAAATCATTTTAAATAACACGGAAAATACTTTGAATTATAAATTATTGTTTTCAGAAACTGTTTCTCGATATATACAATATGCAAGTGACTATTAAAGTTTGTTGAAAATTTTATAGTTTGGGTGCAAAACGTTGTTAAACGCTTGAGTGAAATACGTACATACGCCGTACATTATTTCATTAATCTTAACGAAACCTTATTTATTATAACAGAATTATTATTTAAAATACTTACAATAACTTTAAGCTCTGAAGGTCTCGAAAAGTGTCCTTTCGTACACAGGAGATTTCGTTGGAGTTTAGTAATCTGTAATATTTATAAATATACGTTAAATCATCTATGTCATAGTAAATGGCCTACCAATTGTATTATAAGAGGTAGTTTACTTTTTTATTATTTGGTATAAAAAGCATTTATAATTGATCGAGCCAAGCGAAGCCTCAGATTCAAGATGGATGGGATAGCATATGTTTGTATGTTAGTATGAAAAAGTTGTCTGACGATAACTGGAGTATCGTTAATACGATCTTGTTAAATTCATAGGCGAACAGTTTAGACAAAAGAAAATGTCGAGTTTCAAGATGAGCGAAATTGGTAAGGGGTTACGAAGATAGGCAATTTTCATATGATTATAGCCAAATTCTAGGTCAGGACGCGTCTCTAGTATTTTAGTAAAAGAGAAATACTTACAATAATTGTAACGACGTCAGTCCGTGGAATATTCCAGATGGAAGATCCTTTATCTTGTTTCCATACAGAACCCTGTAAGAAGAAAGAAAATAATTTATGAAAAATAATTAAGTAAATGTTCTGCAAACGTTGCTCTTGTAGATGTTCATGGGCTGCGGTCAGTCACTTATGCATGCCTCGCTCACCCGCTGCTACAAAAAAACATAACTACTACTAGTATTAGAATTAATAGCTCCCCTGATCGATTTCAGCCATGGTGGCCAATCTCTACTGAAACTAGCCAGCTGCCAAGGAGATCTTATAGTGCACAAGTGTACGCGCGAACACAGGTGCACTCTATATTCTTTTACTCTCATGACCCGATGCGACGGCAGACCGACACGACCAAAGAGAGATCAGGCGCAGGACTGACGGCGACACGTGCTCTCCGAGGCATGGGGGTGTTCCAACACCGACAACTTCCGAACTCAGGGCTGTTACTGAAATTTTGTCAGAAAAATCCCAATAACATTTTTATTGGCCCCGGTATTCGAACCCGAGACCCCTCGATTTGTAGTCAAAGATGCAACTAGACCAACGAAACAGTCAGTATTAGAATTATTGTAGTAATAATAAGCAGTAGACAGTAGTAAGAGCAAGATACTTACAAAGACGTCAAATGTACAAGACCGTTGAAGGCATCCCCTGCAATCTTCGTGATCTTATTGTTGGAGAGATCGATGCGGGCTACACGCTTGACTGACGCGAACGCGCCCGCTCCCACTTCTGTTATCTCGTTCTGTTCTAGGCGACTGAGAGAGATGGAATATTTTTAAGAATTTAAAAAAACTAATAAAATAAATAACAATAAAATGTATTTGTTACCATTCAGCAACCTTATTGCTAACAGGATTTGTTTAAATTTGGTAGGTATTAGATTAACGCCTAGTACGATATTGTACTGTCCGTAAGTGAAACAACTCATTTTTTTTTATAGGAACCGGACACCAGTAATAGGGTCCTAAAGCCTTAAAGGTAAGAACATCTAAAAAGTAATAGGAACCGGTATTATTATTACCATTAGTAATAGGATCCTCACCTTCAAGGTAAGGAAACTTCCCTTGAAGACTTTTCAAATTCTTAATAAATTATTGTTGAACTCATATGTAAACTTTTTATTTTTATTATTCGGACTTGCTGTATTATAATTAAATTATTTCCCTTAAATCGATCTTATTGTAATAATTTCTTGAGACTTTGTTTAAATTGTATATACCTGTCATTGGCATTCAAATTAATTAAATTACATGTATAATTTTACTAGCCGCGCCCCGCGGTTTCACCCGCGTAACGTCTGATCCCGTGGCAACTCCGGAATTAAAAGTAGCCTATATGTTATTCTGAACCCTTACCTGTATGTATACCAAGTTTCACCATAATCGGTGCAGTAGTTTTTGCGTGAAAGAGTAACAAACATCCATACATCCATAGTTACAAACTTTCGCCTTTATAATAGTAGTAGGATTTTATATCTTTATCTTTTTTATTTGTAATCCTGTTGGTATATCTAAATAAATAAATAAAAAAAATAAATAAATTCTTCAATAAATACATAGTTATCAGTTTGTTATTGGTACTCACATCTCAGTAGCCCGGTGGGGGATGGTATCAGGTAGTTCCGTGAGGAGTTTCTCCCGGCAGTCAACGGTGCCGTCCGGTGAGCAGCGGCAAGGCGGCGGGCAGCGGGGTTCCGCTGAACATTCAGCTGTTAGCGCTGTGCTTGGACCTGGAAAGAGTTCAGAATGGCAAAGTCTCCAAAAATTACGTGTTTTTTCAACTTTCAGAAAAGGAGGATTCTGAAATCGACCGCATTTTTTATATACTGTAATATGTTAATTTGACGGCCCGATTGGCGTAGTGGTTCAGCAATGGTCTATTGCGCTGGAGGGTGTAGGTTCGATCCCCACGAGCAGAAAATTATGATGTGATGAACATTGTAATTTTCTACTGTCTGGGTGTTAATTTATCTATAATATGTATGTATTTACGAAAAAAAGTATGTTTAAGTATGTCTATCAGTTATTTAGTACCCATAGTACAAGCTTTGCTTAGTTTGGGACTAGATGGCGTTGTGATAAATGTCCAGGTATATTTATATTTATTTATTTATTTATTTATTAATACAAATAGAACAATTATATTTATATTAAACCGTAAAATGCCGGAGATATGCGGTAACATAAATAAAAAAATATACGGTCGAATTGAGAACCTCCTCTTTTTTTGAAAGTCTGTTAAAAATGGAATAACTCTAAATCAAGATTTAATCTTTCTACAACCGTACTAATCTATGAAGAATATGTTAAAATTACGATATTGTGAAAACACGTAATTTTGGAATGCTAATATTATATTGAAGACTTAAATTTTACACAAAAAAATTTTCGTTGACTTTTTGGGACGCAGTTTTAGTGACAATTTCGACACGACGACCCGATTGGTGCAGGGGATGTAGCAATGATCTATGGCACTGAAGGGTGCAGGTTCGATCCCCACGAGTAGAAAATTATGAACATTTATTATGAAAATTATCGGGCACCAGTCTCTCACAAGTGATAGTCCTAAGCATTTAAGTACAAGTAACATTGTAATGTACAACATTGTGACAAACATTTGTGATGAGAAAAATAAATTAAATTAAATTATTATGAACATTGTAATTTTCTACTGTCTGCGTTTTTCTATCTATAATATGTATGTATTTACAAAAATCTAGTTTCTATAGTGCAAGCTTGGCTCAGTTTGGAACTAGATGGCGTTAGGTTAAATGTCCCAGACTATTCATTTATTATTTATTTGTTTCGTGCAACGACTGTATGTATTTTGTACACTATGATATATTTGCAGCCGCGAGTTTACACATCGTATTATACCAATTATAAATTATAATATAATATATATAATATCAGTATACAAATACTTACCATTACAAACCAGTTCGTGAGGCTCTATTTCACTTAAAAAAGCTCCACGGAGGGCCGCCGGTGCTTGACACCTGAAATTACGAATGTTATGAAATTCGATCCTCGTTGGTTCAGTGCTTAGCGAGTTAGTTACAACTGGGAGGTCCTGGATTCGATGCTTGTGAGAGACGTAAGAAAAATGTATCGATGGGGCATTGAAGGTTGATCCTAAGTAATTTCTCGTGTGAAGAATACATGTGTCGCCACCTCATTTCTACCCGTGTCGTAAGAGGCGTTAAAGGGTAAATAAAAGAGTGGGAGCCGAGTATTGCACGATTGGGCCAAGATCGCACCGGTATAAGTACCACCTCCCTGCAGAAGATCAGCGTGAATCATTCTTGGAGGTCTGTATTTCCATCCCATTTCTTTCACATCCTGTTGCAATCTCCCAATTTTTCATCATAAATCCTCTCCCTATTCCCTCCCCTTCCTACAAGCCGGAAGGCTCATGGGCTGTCCGTCACTTAGCATTAAGTGAACCGGAGCATGCTTGCCTGCTATAATATAAAAAAATCAAATGTCAAAAGATACTGGTTTCGTGATTGTCTTGCCCTTTTGAATAGGCCTCCCCAAGAGGTCTGCATAGAGATCTATCCCTTGATTTTCTCATCAAACAAGCGTCTGCTAGTGTGGTCGCCCTGAAAATCAGCGTTTGTGCGTAGTACTGCAGCAAATGCTACCTGTTTCACTTGCAGGCAAACACTTTTATTTTTGTTATTTCATTTTTAATTGTTTTTTCCTATTTGTTTTTTTTTATATTTTACTAGCTGCGCCCAGGGCTTCTCTCCCGTGGGAATATCGGGATGATATATAGCCTATAGCCTTCCTCGATAAATGGGCTATCTAACTCTAAAACAACTTTTCAAATCAGACCAGTAGTTCCTGAGATTCGCGCGTTCAAACTAACTCTTCAGCTGTTTATTATTAGTATAGATTTATTTCACTTATTTTTCTATATAATTTTGTCTGTAGTGAATGAATGTTTTTATTTCTTTCTATTGGGCCGATTCTTACCTGGCCCCAACTCCAAGGATGCCCGCAGCTCGCACTGCAGTGCCCAGTCTCGCGACTCTACAGTCGCAGACTATCGGATTGTCGAACAGCCGCAGTGCGTGGAGGCGCGCTACCATCGCTGCGTCCAACGATAGGTAGGTGAGATTGTTGTTGTTGAGAGTTCTGTGAACAAATAATGAAAATGTATTTATTTAAAATTATAAAATACTAGAACTTTTGTATTGCACGATACATACAAAAGGTTTATACAAATTTTACAAATATATTACCAAGTACCCACACTAGGTTAACCTACAATTTTTAATGTCCTCGGTACAAACACGTACAAAAGCATATTTAAATTAAAATCTATACGTTAAGATTATATTCTAAAATCAATGAATAATAATATAATTAATATATTAAATGTAATATATATAATAATATACCTCCATTAAACAGTGATATACGAAAATTTTCATAATAGACGCTCTTTACTAATTTTATAAAAGCGACAGTATCTCTGTTTGTTTGTCCTTCTGTCTAAAACCACTGAACCGATTTAGATGAAGTTTTATAGCAATATACATGGATTTTTTTAAAAGTGTGTCCTAATTTTAACAGGATGTTCAAAAACGATAACAGAATCGGCTAATACATAAAAAATAATAATTTTTTTAATTTTTAAAAATTTAAGTCCATTAAAATTGAAACTTGTGGTCATACGGACGCACTCTACCCGCGTGGCGACGGGTTAGAATACATGTGTCACCACCCCATTTCTACCCATGAGTGTCGTAAGAGGTGACAGAGGGAAATCGGCTGCATAACATCTTCAGCTATAAAAGAGTGGGAGCCGAGCATTGCAGGATTGGGTGTAAGTACCACCCAGCAGAAGATCGGCAAAAGCAGTATTGCACTGTGTTTCGTACGGTGAGCGGGGGCCCGGAGGCCTATATTCCCAAACCATTCCTCTCCCGTCATGTTCTGGTCCTCTCCCTACTTCCTATCATTGGTCCTATCCTTTTCCCCTCCCCTTCCTTTAAGCCAGAAAGGCATCTGCAACATTTAATGTTATAGATGTTCATGGGCTGCGGTCAGTCACTTAACATCAGGTGAACCGCTATAACATAAAAAACACCCATAATGAAACTAAATATCTACTCACAAATACTGCAAGCTCTTCAGGTGCTCCAGGGCTTTGTCATCAATACATTTGATCTGGTTCCATCCCAGGTGGAGTGACTTCAATGCTGTAAGACCGCGAAATGTTCGCCTGCTTATTGCGGTTAAGTCGTTCCGGCTGAGGTCCCTGGAAGGATGGGTTAACGGATTAAATAAATAAACCTTTTTACTTTAAACACAGATTAGAGAATAAAAGGCAGATGGAGACCGAAGACTCGAGTGACACTAACTACACGTACACGTGCATCTGTGTGAGTGAAATTTGAAAATTACTACTAGAACTAGAACATTTTTGTATTTGCTTTTGAAGTTTGTATTTTCTTTTCGGCGTCACTCGAATCTTCGGCCGCACTCCATCTGCCTTTTATTAATCTGTGATTTTAAATTACATGAATAACAGTTCATCATAATAGCAATAAATTCATTAGAATACAATAGAAAATATTTTTATTCATGTTTTTACAAAGTACTTATGAATAGTCATTTTTTAAGTTACCACCGGTTCGGAAAGTCGCTTCTACCGAGAAGTTACCGGCAAGATTATAACTTTCATTAAAGTCACAGTAATATTACGGCCGTATTCAATATTCTATCTATCCCTTGTTTTGCTTACTAAAGTCAGGCAAATCTATCTATTTGCACTTAATTTGATTTCTATACGCTGTCAACGGATAGCCTTTGTATGACTTTTGACAATCAAATGTCATTTAATCTGAGATTACAATCTATCTTTGATACATTATTGAAAGCGGCCGTTAGTCTACATCGGATTAGATATTATAATTTCTATGTGTACGGTAGAATATTCTACACTAGGTTTAACATACTTTCTTGTATGTTTTAACGTGAGTACTTTCCATAAATGGAATATTCTTTAAAGGATTTTAGAATAATAAACCGCGTTTATGATTAAAATCCTCTAAAAATTATTTCAATTAATAGGTTTTTAAATAGTCGTTTATGTATAAATAAGTTTTAAGTTATTTTTAAAATGTCTATTAATATAGTTTTAGAGATGTTCCTCCAAATAAATAAATATAGGTACTTTTTTAGTTGTTTTCATTAAGGGTTTCCTAACTTTAAATTTAACTAAAACCCATCGAATTCATC
Source organism: Phoebis sennae (assembly GCA_001586405.1). Taxonomy (NCBI): domain Eukaryota; kingdom Metazoa; phylum Arthropoda; class Insecta; order Lepidoptera; family Pieridae; genus Phoebis; species Phoebis sennae. Next base: position 144,061 of record LQNK01001452.1, read on the forward strand.
GAAGTATTTTTATTCATTTGAAAGACCTATCGACTCCATTTTGTGTCGCATATCGTTCAAAAAAAAATATGTCCACCACAGCTACTCTGAATAGCGCAATCGAAAAGTAGAGATAAATAATTTAATGTGTATTTCTACGAATATTTAAACGCAGTTTTAAGTAGCTTATATTTAATCCAAGTTTAAAGATGTTTCGCATTTTACATTTTTGTAAATCCTTTATTATTTTGTGTTATTTAAATAAATATTTCGGGACATTTAACACAACGCCATCTAGTCCCAAACTAAGCAAAGCTTGTACTATGGAAACTAGATAAGTGATAGACATACTTAAACTTATTTTTTAATATTTATATTATTGCTGATCCGCACGGCTTCGCTCCCGTAGCGTAATGTTATATATAGCCTATGTTACTCATGGATAATGTAGCTTTCGAATGGTGAAAGAATTTTTAAAATCAGTCCAGTAGTTTTTGAGCCTATTCATTACAAACAAATAAACAAAGTATTCCTCTTTATAATATAAGTGTAGATTTTACATCAGTTTAAATTACAGGAAAAACGTAATGCAATCATAACTTTAACTTTACGCAAACTTTTATTAAAGTTGTTTTCGTAACCAAAGAAATTCAATATCCATTGATAATATTTAATTACATTCTTATTTTATATGCGGTTGATTTTTTCGATTTCATTTTTATTATTTTTTACGTGTGTTATATTTCAAGTGATACGAAAGGTCATTCACCTTATAAGATTTGTTTTTTTAACCGATTTTCAAAAAAAGGAGGACCGTATTTTTTTCGACTCCAAAAAATATAATTCTTTCTTTACTATTTTCTTCTTAGTTAAGGATTGTGTGTAAAATTAATATTTTCATCTGTAATGTTTATTAAAGTGGCATTAAGAATAGATTGTCTCCCATTTTCACGCACCTAAGGCCCGGGACGCACTTAGCACGCGATAGCGCAGTCGCTAGATATGTGTGGATATGGCTTTATATTTTTTTTATACTAGCTGCGCTAAAGGACTTCGCTTCGTGGGAATATCGGGATGATATATAGCCTTCCTCGATTAATGGACTATCTAACACTAAAAAATTTTTCGAATCGGACTAGTAGTTCCTGAGATTAGCGCATTCAAACAAACTCTTCAGCTTCATAATATTAGTATAGATTATTTTTGTTTACTTGAATGATAGTAACTCTGCTTGTCTGTCTTTTCTTCACGCTAAAACCACAGAACCGATTTAGATGTCATTTTGTACCAATACAGTTACTCTATTTAAAGTAAATACATATTATAGATAAATGAACACCCAGACAGTAGAAAATTACAATGTTCATCACATTATAATTTTCTACTCGAGTCGATCGAACCTACACCCTCCAGCGCAATAGACTAATGCCACATCCACTACGCCAATCGGGTCTCCCAAAATATTTTGAAATAAATGCCTTTTTCCAAAAAAGCATTAATTTTAATCATCAGTAACTAATATGTTATGTTATTCAATAACTTAATTTAACTCTAACTACTTTTCTTTAATTGAAATATTATATCCATGTTTTTACAATAACACACAAATTCTAATTGATTACATTCGCTAGAACAATACGACGTAAAACCATACGATTGTATTGTTCATAATTGGAGCTGAAATGGAAATCAATCGAGCTTGAACTACACATTAATTTTGTAGTTTAATGAAGCTATTATTTATGAAGACTTTTATGTTACAGCAGGCAAGCGGAGCATGCGGTTCACTTGATGTTAAGTGACTGACCGCAGCCCGTGAACATCTACAACAAAGTGTCCAAGATGCTAAGGAGTAAGAGAAGAAAGGATAAGGAGAGGATTAATGATAGGAAGTTGTGAGAGGAGTTAAATATTATCTTCATTGTTTTGTCAATTGTCATTGTCAAAAAAGTTTTAACTTTTTTAATAATTTAGTAGCATACAAATAGTGAAAAAGATGCCGAATACGCCGAATAACGAATATCAAAATTGTATGTTTGTATACTTATAAACCGCGGGGTACGGCTAGCCTATAATTCTGAACCCTATCTATATTTATACCAATTTTCATCAACATCGGTTTAGTATTTGCGTAAAGAGTACCAAACACACACACTATAAATACGAGTGTTTAATTTATATATTAGTAAGATATTTAAGTTAAGGGAACGTCCATACAATCCAACGGTATCACTTGGCGAAATTGCGAAATATCTCAAACTGAATAATTGATAGATTCTACGGCCGCCATGACACCCCTCGAGTAAGAATTTTGGACACGGCATTATATTTTTACTAGCTGATCCGCGCGGCTTCGCTCCCGAAGCATAATGTTTTATAGCCTATGTTACTCGTGGATAATGTAGCTTTCGAATGGTGAAAGAATTTTTAAAATCGGTGCAATAGTTTTTGAGCTCATTCGTTACAAACTAACAAAGTTTTTCTCTTTATAATAAACTAGCTGATCCGTGCGGCTTCGCTCCCGTAGCATAATGTTATCTAGCCTATGTTACGCGTGGATAATGTAGCTTTCGAATGGTGAAATAATTTTTAAAATCGGTCCAGTAGTTTTTGAGCCTATTTCTAATGTGAAACCGTTAGTTATAATTTTTTTTTCCCACTTATATTGCAAACGTAGACTGAACCCTACAAGATTTATCTAAAAGATGGACTAATTCACATTTATTCTGTAGTGTATTTCGTATCAGTACTGACCCGTGCGAAGCCGGGGCGGCCCGCTAGTAAAGATATCAGACGAAAACTTTGTTTGTTTGTAATGAAAAGGCTCAAAAACTACTGGACCGTACCTTTCGAATGGTGAAAAATTCTTTCACCATTCGAAAGGTACATTATCTACGAGTAACATAGGCTATATTTTACAGGCTATATATAACATTATGCTACGGGAGCAAAACCGCTCGAATCAGCTAGTGATCTATATTTTTCTTCTTTATCTTTGCCTGTTTCCATTATTTAGTAATGATCTAATTAAATTAAAATAATTATTAATTAGTAAGCTACTAACCATTGATATAATTTCAATTTATTTTGCGGCATCCATTTTGCATAGTTCCTTGTATCCCTTTGTGATCTACGTTTAGGATATCGAGCGGTTAATTTTGAAACAGTTTAAAGTTTACAACATTACCCCAACATTGTACGCATTTATAAAGGCTAGTTGACTAATTTCCTATTATAAATTAATATTTGTTACAGTTTTTAGCTTACAATAATAACTATTTGCCAAAAAATAGAACCGACTTACTCACTCTAAAACGTAGAAAATAAATTTTATTTTATCTTTGTTGAAATCTAGACAAAGTCGGTGCAAAATGTTGTTTAATTCAAAATAGATAAAGGCACCAACTTTGTATAGTTGTTAAAAACATGTTTCATCGAATCTAATCATTAAAACGGTAAGATTATCTAAAAAGTGTAAATCAAAAAATGTATTTTCATCCTTTTTTACGAGAATATTAACCAGTATTTTCTATTTATATATATTGTGTTTCTATATATATTTGTAAAAAATCGTACAATAAAGAATTATAAATAAGTAAATAAACGTCAAAAACGCTATCGGCGATAATATGACGTCAATTTAACTGTAAATTCACCGACTATTACACCTGAATAGTATTTTCTTTTTTTTTATGTTGAAACCTTTATTAAGATACACTAGCCACACTAGGATTCCCTGTGTTGTGGGAAACTAGTGTCTTCCAGGGGTACTGTAAATGTATTTCTATAAGTAAAACATTGATGTTTGTAAGAAAAAAAAATAGATAAAACTAGGAAAGATATAATAGTATTGCACTGTGTTTCGTACAGTGAGCGGGTGCCCGGAGGCCTGTATTCCCATCCTATTCCTCATCCTATTCATCCTGTCCTACTCCTCTCCCAACTTCCTATGGTTAATCCTCTCCTTATCCTCCAAGCCGACAAGGCATCTCGATACTCTGATGTTGAAGATGTTCATGGGTTGCGGTCAGTCACTTAACATCAGGTGAACCACATGCCCTGCTTGCCTGTTATAACACAACATAAAAAAAATCAGAAACTCCAGCAATGATGTATGTATATTTTGTTTTTGATTTAGTAGATTAAATATGAATCATTTAAGACCAAATAAAAAAGGGTAAACTAGGCTTGAAAAATGATAGTTTTTATCCCGAAAATCCTACAAGAAAGGTATAAATACGCGGGTGAAACCGCAGTGCTCAGCTAGTGATATATACCCATTAAACTGTAATTCTAAGACTGAATTGTGAGAATGAATGATAACCCTTCTTAGGTCACTAAAAAATCTTGTTCGATTGAAAATTGGTAAACACACCGACTTTCAATAGATTACTAAAATAAAATAAAAGTTAACTACTTATTAGTGTGAAGTTAGTTCTATCTTTTAGCAAATAGTTTATTATGTTTGTACGTGCAATAAAAATACTTTCATTCATCCGTTTTTGCGTAATAACCTTTCACATTTACATATTTGAATTTGAATGTAAAATCACCGACGCGTACATAACCTTAATTAATTCTAATGCTCTCATGACATTTTAGAACGTCAATTACTAAATGCAATTAAACTGAGTGCTCGAACGGAAGTGCCGCCATCTTGTGGAACCGCGGAATGGCGGCCGGAAGTCAATTATCTGTTCTTTATCATGTGAATTAATTGTTAATTTGATTGTGATTTGTGTAAGTATGAAGGTTGGATTGATATTGTTTCGAAGTTTAAAATCTGTGATGAAAAACTGGGATTAGATGTTTTAACGTTTTACTACTAATATTATAAAAAGAAAGTTCAAATTTTGAATAGTCATTGATTAAATGTTTATGTTTCAATTACGTCACATCTACAGAACAGATTTTGACGAAATATCGTAAACAGATAGGCTTTTAGCTGAATTCGATAAATAATAATTTTTATTGACCTGTGTAGCCCCGGACAGAACTCTAGATTATTTTTTAATTATTTATAAAAGAACATTGCTGGCATACAGAACTTTAAATAACTAGAAAATGTATATTGTATTTGCTTTAAATACCTGTAGATAGAGAAGGTTATAACGGTTCATAAAAATATATTTCATATATAAAGGTTTTGAAGATATTAATTTTTTTCTTTATTTGACACTTGGGTGACCATATTCTTTTTTACACCTCTATCTTCATCCTCTCTTTACACCACACCCTCCCTAAAAATACACTTTTCTATACCTCGTTTAAATTCAACCACCAATTATCTTCAATAAACCCCATATTTCGATAGTTACACCCTTCAACTGTCAAGAGTTGCATTTGGCGCCAACTTTCACACACGGCCATTTTGTGAACGTTTCAAGATGGCGGAACAAAGGCGTAATGGCGCACTTGAAATATCGTGAGGGTAAAATCTTTTGTATTTGTCACCTGGCCTTGATCATGGTTGAAATACTTAAATCTTGAAGGTAGTTGTAAAACTGTTATGAAGTAGATTTTGCCGGCGGTTTCGTTCGTTGTTATTAATTATAGCCCGGGTTGTGCTGTGTATACTTTATTCCTTCAAAGTTTCATCCAAATCTGTACACCACATCTAAACATGGAAACTTCCATATTCATAAAATTTGTAAGATACCTTTTAAAAGTGTAGTGTGTGATGATGCAAAATCTTTTTAAATTTAAAAAAAAGGTAATGGCACCGACTTTGTATAGATACTTTTTAGTGAGAGGAAGTCGGTTCTATGTTTCGGCACAAAGTTATTATTTTTTCATTTTCAGAAATCTGTGAAGGGTTATTACATCATCGCTAGTCACAATCCAGTTGGTATATACATCATTAAACCTTAACCGCAGAGCTTATTCTGTTAATTTTCGAGGAGTTTCCTGGGATATCTTCCACATGGATGATTATACTTAAACCAAATTTCTATGAGACACTGACACTATACTATTTCCAATGCAAGAAGAATTTTCCAAATCGGTCTATAAGTTCCGAAGATATGTGGTAACATACAAAAAAATACAGTTGAATTGTCAACCTCCTAATTTTTTCTGAAATGAGGTTTTTACGGTTAAAAATATTAAGTTCCATTTTCAAAATGAACGTCATTTAACAGTTAAAGAAGCACTTCATTTCAATTACACAAAGACAAAACCGTCTTTTATTTTGAAAATAGAATAACTTCAAACAAAGCTCATTAGAGGCGCACGCTTCCGCAAGATGGCCGCGCTTCCGGTTCAGTCGTCTACCCTCCTTCCGGTGGATATTAGGCACTTTTATAGTCCTAGTTAAGCCATTTACTTGTTCTAGGGTTTTTGTTTAAGCGAGATATTCTTAAAGTCTTTATTTTCCAAATTGGCCACTTTCGAGACGCTTTTAGAACGCCATATATATTTACATCTACACTAATATTATAAAGGGGAAATATTTGTTTGTTTGTATTGAATAGGCTCCGAAACTATTGGACTGATTCAAATGAAATTTATTTTATTTATACTACAAATTCAGATATTAAATCCATGTATCATTTTAGTAAAGTTGCTTATAATTATGTTAGTATTAATTCGTAAAAAAATTATGCATAGAGATTCTATGAGACGCGAGAAAGAAAGTTTTATCCCGAAACCTTTGCTAATTAATACTTTTACATAAAAACAACAACCTGTATTAATATTAGGATTCATTATTTATTTATTTGAAAACAAGGTAATATTAACAATCATTAATAGAATAGAACAGAAAATATTTTTATTCATGTAAACTTTTTACAAGGTACTTATGAATAGTCATTTTTTAAGTTAAGTCGGAAAGTCGCTTCTATCGAGAAGATACCAGCAAGAAACTCGATATTTACTCTTTAAAACTTACTCTTTTAACATTTTTACACGTAAGCATATTCAGAAGGTCCAAAATTTTCAAGACAAAAGGAAAACCCCACATGAAAACACAGTACCCTACATAAAACTCACCCCCGAATTACTCAGAAATACGCATCCCTTCTCCCCCGGGGACATTTGGGCCCATTGCTAACAAATTATTTATGTAACGGGGCGTGGGACGAAATCCTACTACTATTATAAAGGCGAAAGTTTGTAAGTATGGATGTATGGATGTTTGTTACTCTTTTACGCAAAAACTACTGCACCGATTATGATGAAACTTGGTATACATACAGGTAAGGGTTCAGAATAACATATAGGCTACTTTTAATCCCGGAGTTGCCACGGGATCAAATATTACGCGGGTGAAACCGCGGGGCGCGGCTAGTATTCTTATATCTTAACCAAATGGATAATATAGATGGAAATATCTACACTAATAGATAGATAGATAGATAAATAGATCTTTATTTGTGCAAAAAAATATAGAAAAGATACAGTACATATTATAAAAATTTTTGCCAAAAAATAGAACCAACTTCCTCGCTCTAAAAAGTAGAAAATAACTTTTATTTCATTTTTGTTGAAATCTATACAAAGTCGGTGCAAAATCTTGTTACGGTAAAAAAAACGGTCGAATTGATAACCTCCTTTTTTTCAAAGTCGGTTAAAAACAACTTAAGACATTTTGGCGACGACCCGTTTGGCGTAGTGGTTCAGCAATGGTCTATTGCGCCGGAGGGTGTGGGTTCGATCCCCACGAGCAGAAAATTATGAAGTGATGAACATTGTAATTTTCTACTGTCCGGGTGTTAATTTATCTATAGTATGTATGTATTTACAAAAGAAAAGTATGTTTAAGTATGTCTATCAGTTATCTAGTACCCATAGTACAAGCTTTGCTTAGTTTGGGACTAGATGGCGCTGTGTTAAATGTCCAGGAATATTTTTTTTTATATCTTAACCGAATTGTATGGATATATCTACACTAATAGATAGATAGATAAATCTTTATTTGTGTTGATTATAAATTTCTGTTGACGCTATTATAAAAAACACTAAAACTGTATGCATACCAAATTTCATCAAAATCGGTCCAGCGGTTCGGCCATGAAAGCGGAACGATGTTTTAACTTTCACGCCCCCATTTAACTATTTTGGGGTTTGATTAAAAAAAATAGCCTCTGTTTGAACGCGGGTCTTAAATTATATGCATACCAAATTACATCAAAATCGGTCCAGCAGTTCGGCCGTGAAAGAGGAACACACAGACAGACTTTCGCATTTATAATATTAGTAGTAGTATCTATGCGCATAATATTGTACATCTATTTTTATTTCACTTTTACCAAAAATGCTTCAAAAATTGTCGTGTTTTCGTAGCAAAACATCTTTTTTAAATTCACACCCCGTCGGCCATTTGCATTTTTATGCAAACTGCGCAATTGAAAATGAAAAAGTGCTATTCTATTGAGATTTTATTATTGTATAGATAATGGAATTATTTGCGTGTTTGTTGCATTTTGAAGACAAACCTCGCAAATATCTATACGTGAACAAAGACGGGTTTGTTGCAGCTCTTATAACTCCAAATTTGCTGGACCAATTCGGCTGAAATTTCGTAGGGAGATAGTTTAGGTCTAGGAGAAGTACATAAGATACTTTTTATCCTGGAAATATGTGAACGCAGGTGAAACTGCGAAGCATAGCAAATCTTAGAAGTGTTTTTCTTTTTTTCTAGTTTTTTGCGCACTATCTTACTCGTAGAATAATGATATGATAGAAAAATATTTTTTCAATTCTTACCAGTCTTTTCTGGGATTAGTGTATTCGGACATGCAAACAAATTCTTCAGCTTTATAATATTAGTTTAAAAAATAATAACATAAAAATTTGTGTGCACAATCGTAACTATTTATTTATTAAAGGTACGCCAAAAATAAACACATATAACATTTATGATAATACACAATTTATAGATTACAAGCTTATGTATTTATTAATTAAACGCATACACAACATTTTCTAAAATCATAATATAATAATTAAGTTATTGTAGATGTTCATGGGCTGCGGTCAGTCACTTAACATCAGGTGAACCGTATGCCCCGCTTGCCTGATATAACATAAAAACATATTAGATCAAAAAGATTAAATAAAGATTGATTAAGCTATAAGCTGTTTAATTTTTTTTTTATTTTATAGATAATTTTATTGGAAAATTGTAACTTATTTTTTAATTGTTAGCCTTTTTATCCGACTTTCAAAAAAAGGAGGAGGTTATCAATTCGACCGTATTTTTTTCTTGACATATCATTTGATATTTAACGCTCGACGTTTTGCATAATGACATTAAAACAATGGAATGACTTTTCAATCCCGAGAGACTTATAAACGATTTTGAAAGGTTAAAAAAAGAAAAATTTCATTGTCATTCTTTTTTTTCATGTTTTTACCTAAGTACTAAAAGGAACTGCATTCGTATTTTTAACTTTAAAAAGGAGGTTTACAATTCAACTGATTTTTATGTATGTTACTGCATATCTCCGGCATTTAAGGACCGGTGTGAAAATTTATTTTTGCAATCGTAAGAGTGTCAGTGTGGTCCCACAGAAATTTGCTTAAAGTCTGATCATCCATGTGGAAGATATTCCAGGGAACTCCTCGAAAATTTACAGAATAAGGTCTGCGGTTGAGTTTTAAACTCCTTACCTTTTATACTTTGTTTTTTCTAAAAAATAGAACCGATTTCTTCACACTGAAATGTAGAAAATAACTATTATTTTATTTTAGAAATATATTCAAAGTCGGTGCATACCTATTTTCTAAACAAAATTTTGCTCCGCTTGCCTGTTGTAACATAAAAAAAATCTGTTTTCACCCGCATATATCTCTTTTCCCTGTTCCCTTGGGATTTGATCAAAATTTAACTTTGCTAGTAAATGTTATGACGTACATAACATCTACACACATGTCAAATTTCAGCCCGATCTGTCTAGTAGTTTAGGCTGTGCGTTGATAGATCAGTCGGTCACCTTTGATATAGATGGAAAAATTTTATACGTCCCTTATATATTCTTTTGTAGTGAAGATAAAAAATTCAAGGAACGTTAAAGCTCTTGTGATAAGGTATTCTGCGACACGTCTTCATGTATAATACATCTTCTTACATGTATTGTATATTCAATTTTAAAGTAAAATGGTTCGAAGAATGAAAAGATAGATAAATGTTATAAGCTAGAGGGGCTATATATATAGAATGTAATAGAAATGTACTGTGATTCTACAATTGGCCAATTATAGAACTAGTCAGTTAACAACAAATCACAGCTAGTCTTGACTATTAGCAAAGTGAGGGTAGTTGGGTCGTGACGTCACCAACACGTTACACGCAATCGGTAGCAATGCGTGCAGATACTGAACGCGCCTACTGTTTTATAAGACTTTGATGACAGCTAACAACTAACAAGTGACATAGAAAGACATACAGAACTTGTTTAAACATGAAATCACGAAATATTGCCGACCATAAATATTCAGGTACATTAAACACTACGCCATTTATCCAAAACTAAGCAAAGCTTGTGGAAACTAGACGGCTGATAGACACATAAACATACTTTTTTGTCAATACATTACACTACACTTATATTGATTTTTTTCTTAATTTTTTGTTTCTTTTTTAATGTATCTCGTGCATGGTCTTGTGTGTGAATAAATGTTTCTTTCTTTCTTTCTATATTGTCGGTTATTGTACTTCACTCCACTCGGTTAAAAAGTTCTTATAGATATTTCTTACAGACCCAATTAACGATCCGATTGGCGCAGTGGATGCGGCAACGATCTCCGCCGGGAGGTGTGGGTTCGATCCCCACTAGTAAAAAATTATTATGTGATGAACATTGAACAAACATTAACATGGAAGATAGATAATTTACGTCCGTACGCGCGCGCTTGTATTTCGTTGTGTTATAAAATTTTACCTATTGTTCTCTAAAGTGTTTATTATACTATTATTATTTAATTTTATATTGACAGTAATTTTATACTTTTCGCTTTCGCTTGGTTGCCTGGAAGAAATTGCTTAAAGCAATAAGGCCGCCTATTGCCTCCATTATTAGTTTTAAGTTATTTTCTTTGTATCTTTTACTTAATGTGTTTGCAATAAAAATATATGTATTTCATTTCATTTCATTTCATTTTCATTTATTTATCAACACATTACAAACATTCTAGTTTCATGTCACACTACAGACGCCTATAGGTATAAACGCTCCGATCAACAGCGCATAAAGCAAGTAGTTGGCTCCGATATTCGCAAAGAGCAGCGCTTAGCACAGTGCTAAGTGTGCACTGCAGGACGTTAATATTGGCACAATCTTTGAATAATCTATTAATAATAATATTATCTGTTTTGTCCGAAGTGAGGTCAAGTATGAATGAATTAATTAATGAATAACAATTTTCGCTAAAGAATAGAACCGACTAGCTCTAAAAAGTAGAAAATAACTTTTATATTATTTTTGTTGAAATCTATAAGTCGGTGCAAAATCTTGTTAAATTGAAATAGATAAAGGCAAAATTTAAATTTTTATTTATCACTTTTTAGTGTACTGTGAAGGGTAATCACATCATCTAGTCACAATTCGGTTGATATATACAACATTAAACCTTAACCGCAGAGCTTATTCTGTACTCTATGTTGATTTTCGAGGAGTTCCCTGGAATATCATCCACATGGATGATCAGACCTAAACCAAATTCCTATGGTACCACACTGGAACTCTACTCTTTCGAATGCAAAAAGAATTTTCCTATATAAATAATACATAAAAAAATACGGTCGAATCGATAACCTCCTCCTTTTTTTGAAAGTCGGTTAAAACTCTTTATTATATGCACACAAAAATATTAAAATTAAAATCTTACACATGATAGTACCATGCATAAATGGCGAAGTAGGTGCACAATAATAATAAAATAAATGAATAAATAGCATACACATAAAATACAATGTATAAGTATGAAAGACTTTGTTGAATGATAACTTGAGTATTGTTTCCGATTATGATTAAATTTATAGGCAAATAGTTTAGACAAAAAAATTGTCGAGTTTGAAGAGCGAAATTTGTACGCCTCGTTGGTTTAAAGGTTTTGAATTTGGACTAGACATCGAAACGTCCTGGGTCATAATGCCTTGTGGATATTACCATTTAAAAAGACAAAGCTCTCAACAGTATTATTGTTTATGAAACTATAATAATTATTTCTGTGTTATAAAACGCCACAACTTACTTTTTCTTATCTAATAAAAATATGAAATAAATATTCAGGGACATTGAACACAACGCCATCTAGTCCCAAACTAAGCAAAGCTTGTACTATGGAAACTAGATAACTGACAAGCATACTTTAACATATTTTATTTTATATATACATACATACTATAGATAAATTAACACCCACACAGTAGTACAATTTTCATCACATAATAATTTTCTATTTGTGGTGATTGAACCCACACCCTCCGGCGCAATAGACCATTATCACAACCACTGCGCCAGCCGTGTAGTCGAGAATTGATATTTATAATGTACATATATTACTATTACTAATAATATTACTATTACTAGTAATATTCATTTATTTATTTATAATAATAAATAAATAATATTACAATTACTATTTCGAGCGCGTTCCTAAAGTTTAGGTGACTGACATATTTGACTCTAAAAATCTGTCGTCCTTTTATACCTATTGTATATTTTATACTGAAGAGGAAGAGATCACTACTGAGTGATAAGGCCGCCTACTGTGTTGGGAAAAATATATATTAAATTAATTTATAATATATGTAAAATAGATGTAAGAAACTTTACATAATAAGTTGCATACTGTATTTCTCAACACAATAAAGTGTATAAATAAATAAATATATTTTTAAAAGTTTAAGATTTTTTGAGTCATATATGTCTCTAAAAAAGAAAAAATCTGGCTTCCTTTATGTCTCGCAGTGTAGCATGTATAGGGTCGCCCCGGGCACTCGAAAGTACACGCTCAGGCCACGCACTGTATCGGTACTGTGGCGTCACGTGCTATTGAGCTTCAAAGCTTTGTATGACTAAGTTGCTAGACGTAGCATGTGTTGCGTAATTTATATATTATATTTAGTATATATTAATTGTAAAATGTGTATGTATATTAACTGATAAATAATACAAATTATTCAAATTTCCATTTTTTTTCTTTCTTTCTTTCATATTGAATATTCACAGTTGCCGCTGCGCGTTTACCGCTCTCTATCTCAAAAACGATTGAGCGCATGATAGAAAGGTTCAAATAAAATTGATCCTAAATTTTATGCTCTACAATTTTTATAATAAATGTAAACGTCATTGGAGCGACGTAAACTGGGGTAATCCCGAAAAACTATTTTTTATTACTTCGTATCGTACCTTCCGATGCAAACACGACATTATATGAGACTTTCGAGACAGCTTTTAGAATGCCAAAATAAAGGTATATACAAATATTCAGCTTATTATCTTTCATTTAGAGATTAACCCCTTTTATGCTACATTGACTGGACTATGGACACTCATTATTGGCGTATTTTTATATTTTAGAATAAGAAACCAAATTGTAAGCTGTGAAGCTTCATCAATAAATAAATAAATATATTTATTTTTAACAAAAACCAACGGATTGCATTAAAATGTAGACATATTAACTAAATTTCAGAGGAGGAAAACAATATTCTTGAATGTAAAGTTAAGTTAATTACTTTGGACAAAAATAGAACTGACTTCCTCACACTAAAAAGTAGAAAATAATTTTTAATTTTGAAGTCTTTACAAAGTCGGTGCCTTTACTTATTTTAATTTGACAAGATTTTGCACCGACTTTGAATACATTTCAACAAAAATAAAATAAAAGTTATTTTCTACGTTTTTTAGTGTGAGGAAGTCGGTTCTATTTTTTGGTAAAACTGTTATTATTTTTCCATTTTAAGTGACCTACTAACCTCTCACATCAAAGCTAGTCAAAATTCAGTCTCAGATTTAAAATTTAATGGGTTATACTTCATTAAAACTTAACCGCAGAGCTTATTCTGTTGATTTTCGAGGAGTTTCATGGAATATCTTCCACATGGATGATCAGACTTGAACCAAATTTCTATGGAACTACATGGGCATTCTACTCTTTTGAATGGTAAAAGAATTTTCCAAATCGGTCGTTAAATGCCGGAGATATGTGGTAACATACATAAAAAACAGTCGAATTGGGAACATCCTCCTTTTTTGAAGTCGGTTAAAAATGTTAATGACTAAAGGAATAGGTATACTTATATTATATTTTGTTAAAATTACATATAGTTGTGAATAATGCTTTAAATGGTTTAATAAATAAATAAAAAATATTTAGGGACATTTAACACAACACCATCTAGTCCCAAACTAAGCAAAGCTTGTACTATGGAAACTAGATAACTGATAGCCATACTTAAACATATTTTTTGTAAATACATACATACTATAGATAAATTAACACCCAGTACAAAATTACAATGTTCATCACATCAATATCTCGTGGTAATCGAACCCACCCTCCATAGACTATTGCTCTAACCACTGCGCCATCGGGTCTAAATAGATAAATAAATATTCCTGGACATTTAACACAACGCCATCTAGTCCCAAACTACGCAAAGCTTGTACTGTGGAAACTAAATAACTGATAGACATACTTAATCATATTTTTTGTAAATACATACATACTATAGCTAAATTAACACCCAAACAGTAGAAAATTACAATTTTCATCACATCAATATCTCGTGGTAATCGAACCCGCACCCTCCACAGACCATAGCTGTAACCACTGCGCCATCGGGTCTAAATAAATAGATAACACCTCCGGAAGAATTAAAGATTTAGGTCCGCTCTCAGAAGATAAATCACTCCTGTCACCGTAAGGGCCGGGAGATTTGGTCAACGGATATCTAGTGATGCGCTCTTATCGATAGTTTTTTATCGATATGTATCTATTCGCAAACATTGAAGGGTGACTGAGTCTTCATTTAATTTAATTTAAAAAAAATTATTGTACAAAAGATATTCACAAAACATAGGAAGAAACGGAAGAATAACTAAGATATACCTTCGTACAAAAGAACGGCCTTATTGCTAAAAGCAATAAAGAAAGTCTTCGTGTGTAAAAAAATTGTGTGTCTACCTCCATTTATTTTCACGAAGATGGTATTTGGAAAATTGGCTCGGATTCTTGCAATATTGACTTACAGTGTCCTCTTGTCTCTTGGTATGCTTGACATGGGGTTTTAAATTTTGAATAAGTGGGTCCAAGGTGTTAGGTCGCAAACCATCTTCTCTTTTAAATGTTTGATCTTATTTAATTTCAATGGCCTACAAGTTGTTGTTAATATGTAGTAGTCGCATTTTTCAATATTTTTATTGTTTGTTCTGAATCGCACTAAAACGAATATATATTTTATCAACATATTTACGTATGTCACTACACCAGTTCTTCGCGTTGGTGTCGTAAGAGGGTAATTTTGCTGCATAACATCTTCAGCAATAAAAGAGTGCACGATTGGGCCAAGCTTGCACCGCTGAAACACCACCCCCAGTAGAAGATCAGTGTGAATCAGTATTGCACTGTGTTACGTACACGTACAGTGAGTGGGTCCCAGAGGTCCTCTCCCATCGTGTTCTACTCCTCTCCCAATTTCCCATCATTAATCCCCTTCCTTCAAGCTGGCAAGGCATCTGCAATACTTTAATGTAGATGTTCATTGGCTGCAGTCTTTATATTAACATCAGTTGAACTGCATGCTCCTCTTGCCTGTAACCTCTTACATAAACGCAATGCGCAAACCCAGATGTACTCAGCGCTGTGGGTTTAAAAACCTAGCAGCATCGCTGAGTCTGCCAAATTTCCACGTTTATACTGCAAGTTTCTTTTTTTATATGTTTTGTCGCTATGTAAATGGCAATAAGGCTTTCTTTCTTTCATAATAGAAATATACACAATTGCGGTGCATAAATATGAGCTTAATCCCTTTTTTATAACTTCGAAATCTGTATATTATTTCAAACTACCACACTATTATTTCTGTAAGAGTGCCAAGCATTCCAAACGTATTCATTAAATCAGCAAAAATTTTAAAACTTCACACTTTTCAAATAAATCCAAGCTTTAATTAAAACTATAATGAAACCATGTCAAGTTGAAATTTCAAAAGCATTGGGAGAAGTTTTTAAAGCGTAGTTTAGTTGAAAGTTTGAAGTCCTAGGGTTTATTACAGCTGGTCTAGATTGAGCTAGGTCTTAGTTTTGGTTCATTACAGAATTAAATACTAGATTTAAGCTTCATCATTTCTTGATGACAAAGCGATTTTAAAGAAAAAAATATTTATTTGCAACAACTATACATATACATACATATATTTTACAGAGATAAATTAAAACAATCAAAACAAAATTAATAAAAACATATGCACATAATTGGTGCGAAAAGGTTCGAACTCAGCATCGTGCTGGTTGCAGGCAACCAGCGCTGGTCTTCCGTTCGGACCCCTCTGTGACATGAAACTATTAAGACAGCAGTCCCAATCACGTGTAAAATTAAAATAAATTAGATTTATGCCAGATTATATTATTAGATTTAGATCAATTAGCAACAATCTTCCATTACAAAAACACGAAAGAAAAAAAACTAAAGTATTTGAAATCAGTTCGCAAAGTTCTAAGAGTATTAAGTTAAAAAATACTTTATTTTACTAGCTGAACTCGCGGTCTCCCACGTATATCTTCCGTTCCTGTGGGAATTTTGGAATAAAACTATACTAGCCTAGCTATACCTAGTTTAAGAATGGAGACAATATTTTTTTTATTTCTTTTTATATGAAAATGCCATTTTCTAATAAATCTGTCAATTCTGTACGTGAAATATATATCCAAAATAACTCTCACAGGGTAATAAGGGATCTATATTGATGCCAAAAATGCTATCAGTCAATTTTATGTCTGTTTGTCTGTTAACCTTTATAAAACAAAAACTACTCGACGGATTTTAAACTTGATACAATTATTTTTCTTACTCCTGAGCTGGTTATACTTTTCATCACGCTACAATCAATAACAGAGCAGTGAAGGTATAATTACTCCATTTTTTTAGCTTGTATCGCGTGTGTAACCTTAATGGTTAAAACTACACAAAAATCATAATTAGATTGACCAAAATCTCTCACTATACCCGCACCTCGACAAACAACAGAATTTTGTAGTCCACACGAGCAAAGCCGTGGGTTGAAAGCTAGTGTTTAATATAAATATTTACGTTGAATTAAATAACACGACTACATGACTCATCTATTTTGTTATTAAAATATCATTCGAATCGTTGTATCACTTCCTTACAAAACTTAACAAGACGTGACGAACTATTGAAACAACCATATTGTATACAACAAAAGACCAGAAGCAAATACAAAAAAGTCGATAAAAGTTAATCCGGTGTCCCAAACATCGTGGCACGGTATCGACTGATCCCCTCACTAGCTGTATAGTCACGTAGCTTATTGAAATCATTGGATAGTTGTGTGGAAAAGTCGTTTTAGTTTTAATAAAATTTTATGAAGTTTCTTTTTGTCTTGAAGACCGAGTTTAAGCGCGTATTTTATTGCTTCTTTTTTATTTAACAAGAAAAATAAATTATCTAATTTAAATGTGTAAATGTTATTTTAAAAAAATGTGATATAAAGGGTTGTAACGTAAATCAATAAAAAATATATCGAATAAATTAAAAATAGTTGTAAATATATTATATAAATAATAATAAGTAATCTTCATTATCTAGGAAATATGTATTGTTTAATATATTTTTATTAAAATTGTTCAGCTTATTAGGTCGTGCCAATATATCTATACTAAAATTATAAAGAGGAAAACTTTGTTTGATAGTAATAAATAGGCTCAAAAACTACTGGACCGATTTGAAAAATTCTTACACCATTTGGAAGCTACATTATCCACGAGTAATAGGCTATATTTTATAGGCTATACAACATTATATTACGGGAGCGAAGCCACGCGGACCAACTAGTATATAAGACTAGGTGTTTCGCGCGGCTTTATTAGAAGCATAATATTATCCTACTACTATTAAATATAAATGCGAAAGTTTGTAAGTATGGATGTATGGATGTATGGATGTATGGATGTATGGATGTATGGATGTATGGATGTTTTTTACTCTTTCACGTAAAAACTACTGAATGGATTTGAATGAAACTTTACCACAATATAGCTTATACATCAGAATAACATATAGGCTACTTTTAATCCCGGAGTTGCCACGGGATCAGAAGTTACGCGGGTGAATCCGCGGGCCGTGGCTAGTATAGTATATATCTTACGGAACCCCATTTCCTTCAAAATAAAATATAGCCTATGTTACTCGTGGATAATATAGCTTTCAAATGGTGAAAGAATGTTTAAAATCGATCCAGTAGTTTCTCATTTTTCTAGTATTCCACCTCACAACTGAGTGGGAACCCATTTGGGGTACTTTAATATAATTGTATGCTTTTTTATTTTGTTGATACCCAAAAAAATGTATTTTCTTTCTTTCTTTCTTTAGTTATTGAGCCTCTTACAAACAAAGTTTTCCTCTTATAATATTAGTAGATAAATATATAAATATTATATATAATATTATAATATTAGTAGATAAATATATAAATTTATTCTCACGACTGTCCATCCGGTGCACAAATGAGATTTGTATATTGTACTTACAATAATAACGTGGATAATGTTGCATGCCACGAATTAGGACCAGTAGGAAGAACTAGACTAATATTATAAATGTGTTTGTATGTGTGTCAATTACCCCGAAACTAGTGAATGGATTTTGATGTAATTTCGTATAAAGGGTATTAGGTGATTAGTAACAATGTAATATACAGAGGAAATATTTGTTTTTGTGTGTATGTTTGGAAAGATTACGCAAAAACTACTGCACCGAATTCAAACATTAAAAAAAGTATTCGATTTAAAGTATGTTTTGTGACTGATGATGAAGTACTGTGTGTTTGAATGATGTTTGTAGTTTAAAAACGTTTAGAAACGCGAAATCATACTTTTTAAAATATTTGGCCGCTATAAGATGTTAGAATTTATTGAAATATAGTACTTCAACAAGCTCAGAAATATTTTTCTAAATCGTCATAATTATCACTAGATGTTTAAGTAAATTTTGGTCTTTTAAAAGTTTGTGTAAGGTCTACGTAATCTCTCATTATTGTGCATGTAGTATCAACCTATAATTGTTTGAAGTAAGAGAGAGAAGTTTACCACATATCTAGGTTTCGATATAAGTAAGTATTATTATACGCAAGCGTAGGTTGGTCAATAAATAAAATAAAAATAAAATGTGCCATTCGATTCCATCCCCCATATTTATCGCTATAGCATTTTGTTTTTAAGTTCTTATAAATATAAGAAAGAACAATATAAAACCACAGTCTAAAGAATGAACACAGTCGTTGCACAAAACTGTCACATAGACAGCGTCCCAAATCTCCTTCGATAAATGTCGACATTTTCCGTTCGTGTTCTGGGACACGTCTTTCAAAGGTGACGAAAATTTGTTTGTGTAAAATTTAATATCAATTGTTATATATTTTAAATGTTTCCTTACACAAAGGCTACTTCTCATATTACGAAACATAAACACTCACTGTTTTAATTAAAGATCTTGAATGTCAAAACACATAGGCAAATTAAAGACGCGACCATTCGAAACAATCTTACGTCAAAATTTACCTTTTAAAAGTGTATTAAATCTGTTATTTCTTCTTGTAACGTAACATTTGGGTACAAAAATGACGCCATAATCTACTTTAATTATTTTATTTAATTAAATCTACGAATTACTACAAAAAACGCACAAAATAACTACCACGTATGTCACGGGTTGCTATGGATTCTCTCGAAAAACAATGATAATATGAAAGTACATAATTCACTGTCTCTTTCTCTCTCAGGTGGTTTGCATTTAACTAAGTTTTCTCACTCCCACACTCTGTGTATCTTTTTACGTAGCGAAAATATTCTAGATCTTTGCTTTTAAAAGCCTTAATTTTTACTTTCCAGTGTGTTTGTGGCAGCCCTGAGGCTTCTAAACGTCAAAATTAATCAAACAGTGTATAATTTTAACGCTGTGTATATAATAATTAATGAAGTTGCAACCTAGCAGATACTTTTTAGCACAAAACTTATTTTATTGCTTAAAAACGACTTATAAAATAACACTAAAAACCAAAGATTCTTGACTTTGAAAGTGTCACTAAGGTGTTTTGAGTGACATTTTACAAACATCACTTTATTTTTATACATTTCATTTATACATTTATACATTTCAAATGAGGTTAAACTTATTATAGGAATCATTTGTTTATACTTCAGTTTAAAGGATTAAACTCCCTAATTGCCAAGAAATAATAGACTTTTTGTTGAAACCTATACAAAATTGGTGCAAAATTTTGTTAAATTTTAAACAGGTAAAGGCACCAACTTTGTATAAATTTAAACAAAAATAAAATAAAAATTATTTTGTCCTTTTTAGTATGAGGACGTTGGTTGTATTTTTTGGAAAAAAAAATGATATTTTCCATTTTTAGTGACGTACTAAGTTACAGCCTCAGTATGAGAGTATAAATGGGTACATTATAATTAAATTTTGTAGATTTTTGAGGAGTTGCCTGGAATATCTTTCACAAGGATGATCAGACTTGGACTGAATTTATGGGACCACACTGACACTGCTCTTTCGAATGCATAAATCGGTCCATAAATGCCGGAGATATGTGGTAACATACATTAAAAATTTACGGTCAAATTGAGAACCTTATCCTATTTTTGAATTCGATGAAAAATAAATATGTACATAAGTCAATCTTTTGATACCGGAAAGAGAAAATAAAATATTTTAAAATATTTATTGTCACTCGCGTTCAAATTGTTCCCACATGACCAGAAATGTCGAGTCAGTGACTGGTTTCAATGTGTGCGTCACTCGAGCGCACTTTGTACGAATATTGACTTCTGTACTTATTGATTTAGCGCTAATACAGCTTAGTGACACTTTTAAATTCAAGATTCGTTGGTTTAATAATTAATTATCTAATATATACATGGCTATAGGGTATATTAGCACGAGTTACACCGTACACCACTGAAAGCCCGGTGGGGGGGACCTGGGGGAAGATTATTATTTTAGAACATGAATTTGATGGAGGCGTTTCGTGAATTTTCTAAAAATATCGATAAATTTATCGTTATTTAATAAGTATATGTGTCAGTTCATTTGTGAACAGCGTCTTTAAACTATTTTGCACTTTAAAAGTACTTCTTAAATATTTCAATTGTCACTTCAAATAATGACACTAAAACAATGAGGAGTACTTTTAAAGTGAAAAATTGATGACAAAAAATTACCATTTGTATACATCATAACAAAATTAAACAACATTAATGATTTTATTAATAAACAAACTATATTATTGTATCATAACAACGTCTAATAGTTTACAAATGAAACATTAAAACTGGCAATATAAAAAATTAAAAAAAAACCAAATTCACAAAACGCTTGACGGCTGTCAGACTTGACAGGTGTCACTTTGACAGATGATTGCCTTTCGGAAACCGGTAAGCGCGGGGGTCGCTCAAGCAAGGTATGAGATTCAAGCACCAATGTAAAGATACTCAGGTATGAGTAAAAGAGATCGACTGACACTGCCTGAATTACTGTATTTCCTTTTGCTGATTATTTTAATACACATAAAAAAATATTTATTTAATTATTTCGTAAGAAATCCGGCTAAAAATTAAAATCCTTTAGGAATCCTAAGGAAATTAAAAAAAAAATAGAGTAAAATTTAATTTTTCAACGTCATATTTTGAATATATTAATTGAAATTCACAATGTATTAAAAATGAAAAATAAATGGGATCTTGTGAAAAAGTACAAAAAGTAGAAAAGTAAAAAGTAAAATCAACCGAGACAAAAAAAATTAATCGATTTAAATTCAAACAACGTATGAATTATGACTTTCAATTTGAATGATAATTTAATCATCAAATGAAAATAGAAAATATGAATGAGTAATTTTATTCATCAGTTTCGTTCTTTTCGAAAATACAGTAAAAAGGTCAGCAAGAAAGGGTAGAAAGGACCACACCGTCGGGGTCAGCCCATACCAACTACTCACAAACGCTGTAGATGCCTCAATCTCACAAAAAGACCGTCTGGCAAGTGGCTCAGCCGATTATTGTAAAGTTTCCTGAAAATTTACAAAGTTTTAGACGACGTCACAAGTCACCTGGTGCGCCAATCACAATGATAAATTATAATGTATAGATATGTTATATCCATAGACGACTACCGTGAAATGCGACCATCAATGACAATGTCGTCTTTTGACAATCATAGTTGAATTTAAAGCTCTTACTTTCGAGTTCTTACCTATGATATGATAGTTTCCTTTTATATTTGTTTTTGCAGTATAGTTTGTGCATTTTCTAATTACACACAAAGGCATTTATAGCTTTTTGCTTAACCAAGCCACCGTTGCTATGTAAAGTTCTGTCAACAATCGTTCGTAACCAAGGGAGTGTGGATACACATGTGTCAATTTGATATCTCAAAATTGGCGTGCTAGTAACATATCTATAGTTATATAATATCAATGGCCAATCAGAAGTAATATTGAATCAGCCAATCAGATGTCATTTTTAAATTTTGGATCGCTCGGTTAAGTGACGTGATCTTGTAATGTACTTACAGATTTTCTAGTGTGTTGAGTTCGGCGAAGGCATCGCGTTCAATCGTGTGGATCTGGTTTTCTTGCAATTGCCTGTACAAAAAATGATTATTTAACTTTAAATTTTTTATTAATAAAAAATAACAGATTTTTTTATTAACGATAATTTTTGAGGTTCTCAAATCACCGAAATTTGTAATATTATATATTATGTTATATTTTTACTTCTTGATGGAATTGCATATTACTTTTGTTTATGAAAGAAAAACACATTTTTCTTTCAATTCCACTATAATACAATATCCAATGTACTGTTATTAGATTGATTAATGTTTTTAATTTTGTAAAAATATTAACATATTAATATTTTGTTGAAATAAAAGTTATTCAATAAATTCATAAAACAGTGTTATTTTTTGTTATTTGAATACTTTTAGCTTCCATTATGTTTAAAAACTTTAAAAATCTAAAAAAAAATCTCTTCTATTATGTTTAAAAACTTCTTAAAATAAGAATGACATGTAAATCCATTTTCTGTTAATAAATAAGATACTTACAATGTTTTTAAGTCCTTCTGCTTTTGGAAATCGCTTTGAAATATTATACTGATGTTGTTTCCTTGTAGGTCTCTGTAACAAAAAATATACACGTTAAGATCATGTTTGGCGGCCATTTTCTTTTTGAAGGTGTGAGTCGATAAAGTAATGGTGAATTTCCTGAGAAAGGTGCTTCAAAGTTTGAGTGGGAGTCGAACATAGCTTGTAAAAGCTAGGACGTGTTTTTGGGTAGTTTTGCCGAAAAATAGATCGACTTCACAGTAAAAGTAGAAAATTACTTATTTTTGAAATCTAATTAAAATCGGTGCGTATAACTTTTCAATTTAAAAAGATTTTGCATGATTTTTAAATTAGATTTTAAAAATCACTCTACTTAACGGTTGTCTGGAAGAGATAGCTCACTAGCTATAAGACCGCCTTCTGCACCAAAATCTCCATATATTTGTATTTAAAAATATGTTTATAATGTGCAATAAAGGATTATTATTATTATTTTTTTTATTATTAAAAATAAAAGTTATTTTCTAGTTTTTGGTCTGAGGAGGTCGGTTCTTTTTTTAGACAAAAATTATATAGATAAATATTATTTTTCCATTTTTGGTGACTTACTAATCTATTACATCAGAACTAGTCACAATTAATAGGTATATTTATCATTAAAACTTAACCGCAGAGCTTATTCTGTTGAATTTAGAGTTCAACCAAATTTATATAGAAGACAGACTCTCTTTCGAATGCAAAAATAATTTTCCAAATCCATAAATGGACATATACGGTAACATAAATAAATAATACCGTCGAATTGAGATCCTCCTCCTTTTTTGAAAGTCGGTTAACAAAGTGCAGTCTCGGTGTCGAGATGCATCGACTGTCAATCAATCAATCAATCAATCAATCAATCCGTTTATTGGCAAGTAAACGTGTCAAACACAGAAGCCATTGTTTTCATAGTGTCAACATGTTAAAACGATAGCTTGAGTATAGTTTATCCGA
Source organism: Phoebis sennae (assembly GCA_001586405.1). Classification (NCBI taxonomy): domain Eukaryota; kingdom Metazoa; phylum Arthropoda; class Insecta; order Lepidoptera; family Pieridae; genus Phoebis; species Phoebis sennae. The sequence goes on from LQNK01001452.1 coordinate 168,343, forward strand.
TTTTGATGAAATTTTGTGGGCATGTAGTTTAGTAAATGTGATTCAATCAGGAATGACAACTGTTAGTATCATTAGCTTACAGTAACTGAAATGTCAATGTCATATTATAATATAGTAGTGCAATCTATATAATTGATTATAGAGTATTATTTTGTATTTAGTCTTGAATGTAAAAGTATTAATTTCATTATTTAACTTTATTATTGTTATTAATTATTAAATAAAACTAACGCCATGTGTCTGTTGTTAAGATCTTTTATCACAAGCGTAAATTATTTCTCCCAACGAATAAATACGCTTTGAAGAATATTGTATGAGCAATTGTAAGATCCACTCAATGAGCGGTAATAAAACATTGATGGGACAATAAAATTGGCACTCAGAGCATCAATCATTGGTACTCCTACGACTTTAGCTATTTATTCAATTTTTGATGCCTCAATTATTACAGGCACTTAATGAAGGTCTTAAAGATGGTCCAGTGTTTGTTTGTATGTATATTTGTTCTACGATGCCTGGATTATTGATAACATTAAGGAATAGTATATTCTTGTGTTTGTTTCAACGCGACTTTCCATATTAAATAAAATTCTTTAAAAGGATTTTAAACTTTATTATACTTTATTATTAACCCGTCGTTTCGAGCACTTTACTTATTATTAATAATGTCGAGTTTATTATAATGTAAATAATGTATAATAAACCGCTGGTAAAATTCTTTAAAAAGTATTACATTCAACATTAAGGAATAGTTTAGAAATAAGAAAATCTTGAGTTCGAAGATTAGCGAAATCATAGGTTACGAAGATAGAGGATGGAGGAGGAGGGTCATAGTGATATCAAATGAAAGGTCTTCATTAATATATTACAACACGAGGTCTAGCTCGGAGTGAGCGACTACTTTGTAATTGTGTACGCTAAATATAAATGTGAATACTAAACGAGTGTAATCTTATGAAACTTTGGATTTTAGAGGGGGTCATATTTATCATTTTAAATAAATAAATATAACATTTAACACAAACACAACGCCATCTAGTTCCAAACTAAGCAAAGCTTGTACTATGGAAACTAGATAACTGATAGACATACTTTTTTTTTGTAAATACGTACATACTATAGATAAACAAACACCTGAACAGTAGAAAATTACAATGTCCATCACATAATTTCCTACTTGGAGTATCAAACCCAATAAATTATTTTATTTATTTATTTATTTATTAGAATTTACAACAACAATTACACTCAGCTTATTAACATTACAAAACTTAAAAACGAGTTTAGTGCTAGTTTCATCAGTTAGAGGAAATCACAACATGCAAACAGACAAAAAGTTTATAAAATAATTTATACATTTTTTGTTTGTCCCTCAGTGCCAAAAAGATACGCAAAGAAAATGCCAAAGACGATTAATCCACATTTAATAACGTCACATCGATCGATTAACCAAATGAATTCAGTGTATTCCCACATCAAGAGCGATGTGATTTACGAAGCAATTACGGTTATAATTACTCAGTTTATAAACATTGTAGTGAGGGGACGTGTCGATGGTTTTGAACATTGAGTATGTAAAAATAGATAGTGAAATGGGTAGTATAAGATACGTCTTCAAATATAATTTGTTTTCGAACGATTTTATTTTTTATTAACCCGCTTGAAATTCGGTGTTAATTGATAAATAAAGAGTTTATATAATTGACACAAACATCCACACCATTTACTAAAAATATACTGTATTAACTTATAAAATTTACAGCCAAAATACATTCTGATAGTTTATATCTATTTTTCCTTACTGATATTATAAAATTATAAATGCAAAAGTAACTCTGTTTGCCTGTTTCTTGTTCACGCCTAAACCACTAAACCGATTTGGATAAAATTGTATGCAGAGATTGTTTGAAATTCAAGAAAGGGTATATGATAGTTTTTATCGCGGATATCCTACGGGAATGGGACAAATACGCTCGGGAATCCAAAACGCATTCAAATATTGAAATTCAAATGTGTGAAATGGTGCGAAAATAGCCAAAATATCTTGAATAATTTTTTGAATGAATAAATGAATAAACACTTTATTTTATGCACCAGTTGTACTTAACAATAATAGAAAGATAACTTAAAACTATACAAAAAAGGGCGGCCTTATCGCCTTTAAATTAGGCAAGAAAATAATAAATAATATTTTTTTAAATAATAATTTTTAATGTAACACCATGTAAACCATGTTTTTTGCAGAATAAACGATTATGAATTATGAATTATGAATAAAAGTTAAGAATCTCACTTGTTCTAAATATCGCATTTTAATAAAAGAAAAATCATAGACTCAATAGGTTAAAGTCATCACTAACTCAGCTAGACATAGCTTCCGTTATCGATATACCACTTACAGCACATCCCTATCACAAACTCGGTCGAGTATAATTATATAATTTGTCTGATTGCGGGCAATACCACATTATTGGGTAATCATTGAAGGATGTGGTTCAATGGGGCCATTTCGTGGACTTAACTTCGTGAGATTTGGTTTTCATTTATATCTTTTTTTTTAATATATAAAAAATATATAAATATTCCTGGACATTTAACACAACGCCATCTAGTCCCAAACTAAGCAAGCTTGTACTATGGAAACTAGATAACTGATAGACATACTTAAACATACTTTTTTTTTGTAAATAAATACATACTATACATAAATGAACACCCAGACAGTAGAAAATTACAATGTTCATCACATCATACTTTTCTGCTCGTGGGGATTGAACCCACACCCTCCGGCGCAATAGACCATTGCTGAACCACTGCGCCAATCGGGTCGTCTTTTTTTTTACTTAGAAAGAAAGAAAGATTCATTATGACACACACAATTACAAGTACACAGGAAAGAACATCAATCAACACATTTACAAACAAATAGATACATATAACACTTAATTTTTTTTAAAACAAGCACGTAAAGCTACCGTCTCATCGTGTGTAATTAATAAGAGTGCACCTGTGTTTGTGTGTACACTTGTGCACTATAATATGCGCCTGCGTAGCTGGCTAGTCTCTATTAAAATTTACCACCATGGACATCGGTCAAGGAAGCTATTAATAACCTATATATACCCGTTTATATACCCTGGGGTGGGGTATATACCCATTTAAAACATAATTTATTATTTATTTATTTGCATAAGATTATTACAAATTTCACATACATATTACTCTGCCAAACTGTAGAACAGTTTGTTGGCAGGTGTAGCTCCTTTCTTAAACTATATTATACAATCTAATTAATTTACTTATGTTCAAATACATATATACTTAATTTATCATGCAACACATGGTTTCAGCACACTTTTTTCACAATAAAAAATACCATTAATTTAAAAATATCGACAGGTACACATCCCTACCGATATAAGATTGTTCAATCGAGTAATTGGATATTATAAGTAATATACAATTATTCTTTGAACGATCAATTTATATAAATTACTCTTATATGGCAGTAAGTGGCTACATCTGACTCATATATAAGAATTAATTTTACCCAACGAATTTAAAAGTGTCACTAGTCATATTTAGTGACACTTTGAATTACATAAAAGTTAAAAAAGTGTGTTAATTTTGATGTGATGAATATTGTAATTTTCTACTGCCTGGTTGTTAGTTTATCTATAGTATGTATTTAACAAAAAAATATGCTTAAGTATGTTTATCAGTTATCTAGTTTCCATAGTACAAGCTTTAGTTTGAGACTAGATGGCGTTGTGTATACTACAGATACTGATACTTTAGATAAATTAACACCCAGATAGTAGCAAATTATAATGTTCATCACATCATAATTTTCTACTCGTGGGGATCGAACCCACACCCTCCGGCGGAATAGACCATTGCTGCATCCACTGCGCCAATCGGGTCATCAAATCCTACTAATATAATATAGTAAGTATATATGTGTTACACTTTTACGCAAAAACTACTAAACCGATTATGATGAAACTTGGTATACATATAGGTAAGGGTTCAGAATAACATATAGGCTACTTTTAATCCCGGAGTTGCGCGGGTGAAACCGCGGCACTAGTACTATACATTTGAAATTCAATCCACATATTTTAAAACGATTACTTTATAATAACTATACACTTGATTTAATTTTGTTTAATAACATAGTATCAATTTCAATGTTTAAACAAAGCTATTTTCATCTGAAGTTATACAAGTTCATTGTACTTAAACACTGTAATTTAAAATATTTATATCCATATTAAATACTAGCAGCGCTCCGCGGTTTCACTCGCGCGCAATGTGAAAGTCCACGACTAAATCACTAGACCGATTTGGATGAAACTTTTACCAGAAAGGACATAGTTTTCATTCCGAAAATCCCACGGCACCGCCAAATATAAGCAGGTAAAACCGAGGTTTCACCTACTTACGGCCATTTTCAATATTCTATCTATCCCTTGTTTTGCTTACTAAAGTCAGACAGATCTATTTGCACTTACTTTGATTTCAATATCCTAACGACGGATACATTTGCTTTGACTTTTGTCTATATATTGTCATATAATCTGACATAACAATCTATTCATAATCTTTGATACATTATTGAAAATGGCCGTTAGTAACTACTAAACTTATTTAGATCGAATTTTGAATAAAGTAGTTGAGATGAAATGTAAATATACGGCTAGTTTCTTTCTTACAAGTTGTTTTACTTTTGTTTCTTTTGCTTGTTTTGCTCCGATCGTTTATAATTTGAGTACAAGTTATCGGTATGCAGAGACCACTCAAGTTGTATCAAATTACCTCAGGGATGATCACCCACCATGATGTCAAAGAGTATGCAGTGGATATACCCTACAAATATTATATACTAGCGACCCACCCCGGCTTCGCACGGCAATGCTGATACTAAATACACAACAGAACTGTGATCGTTGTATATAAAAATTAATACATTATTTTGATAAATCTCGTAGGGTTCAACCTGCGTTTGCAATGTAAGAGTAAAAAAAATTGATAATTAACGGCACATGAGGTTTCTAATCTCAAAAATAACAGTATTTCTCCACTATTTAATGGATGTTATCATACATATAAACCTTCCTCTTGAATCAATCTATCTATTAAAAAAAAACACATTAAAATCGGTTGCGTAGTTTCAAAGATTTAAGCTTACAAAGGCACATAGGGACAGAAAAAGCGACTTTGTTTTATACTATGTAGTTTGTGAGGAAGTATGTATATGTGTTTGTTACTCTTACACAAAAACTACTGAACCACTATGATGAAATTTGGTCACTAATGTCCAATATTTTATATATTTTAAATACATACATACTATAGATAGATATATTAACACCCAGACAGTAGAAAATTACAATGTTCATCACATCATAATATACCCGTGGGAATCGAACCTACATCCTCTGGCGCAATAGACACTGACGTATCCACTGCGCCAACCGAGCATTTAAAGTACTACATCTGTATTTATTACTTAATCTTTGCCTTTTCTCTTACATTAACGTACAGCCGGTTCTATTCCGGTAGAACCATTTTAATATTGTTTTTGTATATATCTATTTTAAAGCGATTATATTACAGCAAAAGAGAACGTTTATGATATTAATATAATGTGTTTGTAATTTTGTATGTTTGAATGTATGGTTATGGAACTTAAATGGTTGAACTGATTGTGATGAATTTTAACCTAAATATACGAAACGTTAGTAGTTAGTTAATTATAATGATTATAAGCCATTGTTTTTTTTTAATTAGAAGAACCAATTTATTTGGGTTTGTTATAAGAAAATTACGAATATTAATTACGAATTGGTATAAATAAATTAATTATAAGTCACAAAAAAAATAACCCGAAAGCTCTCGAAAAATGTCTTAAAGGTTAAATTCTTTAAAACTCTCACTCCCTCCTTCTCTCTCTCTCTCTCTCAGTGATATTACATTCCTGCAACTCTAAAGTTTAGTCTAAACTATGATTCAACTCTTTGGACTGCTCTGGGCTCTGATTAATTCTAGGTAGGGACAGCAAAACAATTATTTCTTTGTTTTTGTGAATAAATGTTAAAATAACATTTTGAAATTAAAACAACCTTTATAATTTTTCTTTTTTTTTTCTTTTTTTGGGAATAAATGTTTTCTATTCTATTCTATTCTAAATAAGGAAGCTTAAAATAGGAGGGAGGGGTAATTACACCTTTGCTTGGCCCAATCATGAAATGATCTGCTACGACCATTTTATTGCTGAAGAAGTTAAGCAGCAGAATTACCCTTTTGTCGTTACTCTTACGACACCCACGGGTAGAAATGGGGTGGCAACACATGTACGTCTATCACGTTGCCAAACAGGTAAAAATCTGATATATATAAAAGAAAGTCGTGTTA
>LQNK01001452.1:174998-196376 GCA_001586405.1 Phoebis sennae
TGAGAATGTTACTAGGTACGCCAAATAGCTTGAAAGTTTGTTACAGTATAGCTTGTACCTATACAAATACACTGTTTTTTGTTGCAGTCAAAAATACCAAGTAGTTTTCATTTTATAGGCTTTTAAACTTCAGAAAAATTTCGAGTTCCGCTAAAGTCACGTGACCGCTTGTGACGTCACAAAACAGACGCCGCGCGGACCGCGCTACTTCGCAGCAACTATAGTACGTGTATTAGACTGTGCAGTACATATTTTGTTGTGTTTTATCCCGAATTTTAATAGATAATAATTAAATGATAATTAAAAAGTGAAAATATTATATTCAATTAATAAATTAAACGGAAAATCTAAATAAAATGGATTATTGGTTCTCCATTATCTATCCGGAAATACTGAATTTGATGCCGGTAAAATGCGACAAATTTAAAAATATCCAATTCAAATATGTATTAGATTAACAAGTGATGTGCCAAAATGTACAAAGAACTTCAAATCGCGAAAGAAACGAATTAAAGCTATGAAAACGAAAAATACATCTATTCGAAAATAAATCCGGTTTAAATTATGTTAGGATAAGTTCTTTTGCAGACTTTTGCAGGTCGTTTGCCTTCACGACAGTGATTTATTTATTTTTTGCAAATTTAAATGTGACTATAATATAAATAAGGCACATAATAAAATAAACCAATATGACGTCTTGTACTACTCACAAGTCACAGTCCATCTCTCCTTCACTTTATAAACTGTTTTTATATGCTTGGCCAATGATATTATATAACTATGTATATAAGATATCATTATGCGTGCATTGGTTTTAAAGTATCAATAAATATAAAAATAAATAATTTCTTCCTGTTGCTAAAGGTTCTAACAGCCATCAATTAATATAATTTGCCCCTCCGTTCAAAAATGCAGTATGCAATTATTTTCTCATTCAAATCCTAGCAGCATTTGAATGGAAAAATAATAAAAGCATAGTTTATTATCGTAAGGATCACCTAAATATGTTGATTATATTATATGTAAGTACAGAATAGTTATCATTTTAAAACTATTTTTATCCGAATTAATCGCGCATAAAAGGTCAGGTGTAAAACATTTACACCTGACCTTTTAAACGCTTTACAATTAATTTTTTTTTTAAGTTTTTAAAAGTTTTTTTGATTTTTCAATAAACGCGCTCACTCTTTTAAAAGTTTCACTGCAAGATGAAAATAAATCATTATTAATTTTAATTTAATATGGTTACGGCACTTTCATTTCCGAATAGATGCATTTGTTTCATGTTTTCAAGTAATTTGGAACCAAAAATTAACAACTTTTCTGGCAAATTGGTAGTTGTATTTGTATGCTTCGACACAAAATATAATTCTCAAGTATTTAATTGGACATTTTTAAAAGAATTCCGGTATAATTTCTAGAAAAACGTAAGAAAGTAAGGGAGCGCTATAGCGAGCGCATGAGCTGTCTGTTTTATGACGTCACACCGCCACAATCGCCGCGTCGGGCGGTTTTAACTTGTTTTGCTTATAAATCAAAAACTAAATGACGTAACAAAATAATTTTTTCAACAGTATTTTTTATTTTAAAAAAGCTATATGAAAAGTTAAAAATCAAAATTTGTTAACATTCTTCATTACCCTTTTGTCGTTACTCTTACGACACCCACGGGTAGAAATGGGGTGGCAACACATGTACGTCTATCACGTTGCCAAACAGGTAAAAATCTGATATATATAAAAGAAAGTCGTGTTAGTTACTCCACTTATAACTCAAGAACGGCTGAACCGATTTAGCTGAAAATTCGTAGGCAGAAGGCTTAGGACCAGGAGAATGACATAGGATACTTTTAATCCCGGAAATCCCACGGGATCGGGCTATACACGGGAGCGAAACCGCGGGACAGAGCTAGTAGCTTTATACATGAATGAATGAATGAATAAACTCTTTATTGTAAAGACTTCAACTTTATAATATTTCTTGAAAATAAATGTTCTATGTTTTTGAATCAATGAATGACTAGTGGTGACTAGTGGTCGCGTTTTAATGTATAGATTAAGACCTTTAATTTAACCACATTCGCGTATGTTTGTATTAAACTAGCTTATGCCCAGTTCCTAAAAAATAACGAGTCGTTCACTTTTTACTTACGGATAGTACAATATTCTACTAGGCGTAAGTCTAAAGCGTATCTATATAAACGTGACGTTAACACAACAACCAAAACTTTGTGGCTGGTTGATAACCGCTCGTTAATGAAAACGATTCGTATCTGTTATACTATGACGTTCCATCGTTTATAGGAACCAGGCTTAACTTGACCCCCCCACTGCAACAAGCAAAGCCAACCGACTTAGCTCATCTTCGAAATCAAGATTTTTTGTCTTAACAATTTGCTTACAGAACTTTATCAAGATTGAATTAACGAAAATTTTGAACTACCGATTAAACTTTATAAAACATATTTGCTCTGTTTTTTCATTCTGTTTTCATAGATTAAAACGACCCGTAATTTTTTTGAATTAAAAAAAAAAAACTTTTTTTTATAGTATAAAATGATTTATTTGTCGTCTGTACTAACTTCCCTCGCTATAATTGCTAGCCCCGGGTCCTCGTGCCTAATTATATGTTAACCATTATTGATTTTTAACCCGACTATCATTTATTGCTACAAAATTTAACAATTCATTTGGTTAAATTTATTTGATATCTTTTAGCGAGACATTTAACGGCCATTTTCAATAATGTATCAATTATTATGGATAGATTGTTATGTCAGATTATATGACAAGAGATAGACAAAAGCAAATGTATCCGTAGGATATTGAAATCAAAGTGCAAATAGATAGATTTGTCTGACTTTAATAAAAAATCCAGCGTGACCACGCTCGCTGTAAAGTACTCGAAACGTCGGGTTAAATAATAATGTAAAATGATGTATAATAAACCGCGTTTAAAATCCTTTAAAAATATGTTTAAAATGTATGTATTTACTAAAAAGGATGTAATATCTAGTTTCCATAGTACTGGCTTTGCTTAGTTTTGGACTAGATGGCGCTGTGTTAAATATATTTATGACGTAATTCTGGATTGCATCTTAACTCAAGATTCAGAGAGCTACGTGCAAGTGCAAGTTTAGTGAATTTTCTCGCTATTTAAGCGATTACCAAGTGAATACAATTATCGTATCCTGCGGAGAAGGCATTTGGAGGCTCGCCAAACTGCATTGCGACTCATTTGCCAGGACTAGCTAACGTGCGCGAAATACATGAGGTATTCCATCAATTTATGCTTTAGTAGCTGCGCCCCAGGGCTTCGCTCTTATGGGAATATCTGGATATATAGCCTACTAGCTGTACCCCGTGGTTTCACCCGCGTAACGTCTGATCCCGTGGCAACTCCGGGATTAAAATTAGCCTATATGTTATTCTGAACCCTTACCAGTATGGATACCAAGTTTCATCATAATCGCTGCAGTAGTTTTTGCGTGAAAGAGTAACGAACATCCATACATCCATACTTACAAACTTTCGCCTTTATAATAGTAGTAGGACTAGCTGCGCCCCAGGGCTTCGCTCTTATGGGAATATCGGGATATATAGCGTATAGCCTTTCTCGATAAATGGGCTATCTAACATACCAAACTTTGTCCCGTGTGGCGACGGGTTAGAATACATGTGTCGCCACCCCATTTCTATCCGTGAGTGTCGTAACAGGCGACAGAGGGTAATCTGCTGCATAACATCTTCAGCTATAAAAGAGTGGGAGCCGAGCATTGCACGATTGGGCCAAGCTCGCACCGGTGTAAGTACCACCCCCCCCGCAGAAGACCGGCGTGAAGCAGTATTGCACTGTGTTTCGTACGGTGAGTGGGTGCCCAGAGGCCTATATTCCCATCCCATTCCTCTCCCGTCCTGCTCTAGTCCCCTTCCATCTTCCTTTAATTGATCCTCTCCTTATCCCCTCCCCTTTCTGTAAGCCGGCGCGGCATTTGCGGAATTTCATGTAGATGTTCATGGGCTGCGGTCAGTCACTTAACATCATGTGAACCACATGTCCCGCTTACAACCACGCAACGCGAACCATTCTAGTGTGCATAAAAAATACGGTCGAATTCATAACCTCCTCCTTTTTTTGAAAGTTGGTTAAGAATCCAGCCCAGTTTATGAAATTAAAAAACACATAATTATGAATGCGCTCTTTTAAAACTTAATACACTATTTTAACTTTTTTGAAATCATTACTAAATTAGCTTTTATATTTGACACTAGTTCTCATAAATATTAAGTACACACATTTACATAGCAAACATGTGCAATTCAAATTTAAAATGCACAATAAAATGGAGGCTTCGCGGGAATTTTAAACATGCCATTCATCAAACTAAAGTACTAGGCTAGCATAAGTGTAAAGACGCGGCATAAACTGAAATAATACAAGGTTATTTTAGACTCTATGTACAAGTGTTAAAGTTTAAATTAGCTTGTAGTGACTAGATAGAATATCAGTGATTTTTTGGTCGATTTTGTTCGAGAACGTTCTGCAAAGCGTGTACTTTGAAATGTATTTAAATGCCTTTAATATGGATATAGAAGCTCAGTGAGACTACATTTTTCCATTTTATTCAGTTTATGTTGTACCTTTTACGGCTTTCAATAATGTATCAAAGATTATAGATAGTAATCTCAGATTAAATGACATTTGATTGTCAAAAGTCATAACAAAAGCTATCCGTCGATAGCATATTGAAATCAAAGTGCAAATAGATAGATTTGCCTGACTTTAGTAAGCAAAACAAGGGATAGATAGAATATTGAAAACGGCCGTTAATTTTGCCACCTTGCTTAGCAAAAGGCTTGCTTGTATATTGAAAAAAAATCAATAGATGTTTTTGAAAAACTTTGACGTCGAATATTTTTAATTACATAGCTTTTATCATAGATGAAAATTTTGTGTAATGCGGAAAAAAAATAGTTTGTTTATATACGCTGATCTTCAAAACTACTCCGTCGATTTTAAAAATTCTTTCTGTTTACGATTAGTAGATTCAAGAGGAACGCTATGACGTCTACTATACGAATGAAACCGCGGTATACAGCTAGTCTTTGTATATGTATAGAAAATTAAAATTTTTGCAATAGTTTTGAAGATAAGCGCTTTTTCAATATACCTTTCAATTTACCCTTTCATATACCAGTGGGTTGCCTGGAAGAGATTACTCCTGATAGTGAAGTGATAAGGCCGCCCTCTGTGGACTGTTTCCTCTATATCTTTTTCTCTATTGTAAAATTTACTCTCATTATGAAAAGTGTAAATAAATAAATAAATAAATTATTGTTTTAAAATTTTTGCAATATTTTTAAAGCGCATATAACATTTTGTTAAAGTATTTTTACCAAATAACTTTGAACTTCCTAATTTTAAATTTTTGCAATATTTTTAAGACGCATTTAAAACAGTTTTTTAAAGTACTTCTTTCACTATTTTATATACTTATTTGAACTTACTAAAATCGCATTAAAATCGTTCCATTACTTCCATAATAAATTTGAACTTGCTAAAATCGCATTAAAATCGTTCCATTACGTAATCGCCNNNCCTAATTACGTCTCTCCCCCCAAATATATCATTCTTAACTACCAGGATCGCATAACTTCACAGCTGATCCGCCATATAGTATCAATTACGCTTAGCTTCGTCAGCGAGGAGGGGAAACTTGTATTTGCGAATAATTTATAATGGATTTAAATAGGAATTGTGTATTATTAGGGAAATATTTATGTTGAGAATCCAAAATTTTGCACAAATAAATGTCTTTGATTGCAAAAAAAATGTTTTTGGATTTTTTTTGATAAAGAAATCTCGGTAACAGCCCTGAGTCTGGAAGTTGTCGGTGTTGGAACATCTCCGTGCCTTTGAGAGCACGTAAAGCCGTCGGTCCTGCGCCTGATCTCTCTCCGCGAGTGTCCAACTGCCCCCTGAGGGTTATGAGAGTGAAGGAATAGAGAGTGCACCTGTGTTCGCGCGTACACTTGTGCACTATAATATCTCTTGCGCAGTTGGCTAATCTCTGTTTAGATTGGCCGCCATGGCCGAAAATCGGTCATGAGAGCTATTTGTATAGATTGACTTCCTTGGTTATGAAACGAAAATAAAACAGTCGTATTGGCACTCAAAGCCACGATTGAACATTTCCTCGTGGTTAGACCTCAAAACAACGCTCGAATAATACTTCAGGAATAAAAACGAGCGAGGGGGAGCATAGGGTAGCTTGTACAGAGGCAACGAATAATTGTACTGCCGGCAACATTTTGTGATTTCATGGTTTAACAAGTTCTGTATGTCTTTCTATGCAAATGTCACTAGATGTTAGCTGTCATCAAAGTCCTATAAAAAAGTAGACGCGTTCAGTATCTGCGCGCATTGCTACCGATTGCGTGTAACGTGTTGGTGACGTCACGACCCAACTACCCTCACTTTGCTAATAGTCAAGACTAGCTGTGATTTGTTGTTAACTAACTAGTTATATAATTGGCCGGTTGTGTAGAATCACAGTACATTTCTATTGCATTTGACATAATTTTACAAAGCCCCTCTATTAGTTTAAAGTACATTTTTAAGCTTTCATTGAAAGTATCGCGTTTAAATATAACTTATTATAAAGAGGCGATGTTTGTTTGTATTGAATAGGCTCTGAAACTTTAGGTCCGGTTTGGTTGAAATTTTGTACAGAGACTATTAAAAACCCCAGGAATAACATTGGATTGGAGTTTTTGTCCTTATAATCCTACGGGAACGGAATACATACGCGGATGAAACCGCGAAGCTCAGCTAGTTATTGATTAAAAAATAATAAAAAAAACTTCTTCAGGAATAAAAACTGTACTCCGAGGCTTACATATGGTAGTTTCTACAGAGATATCGAATATATTTGTAAAGTCTGTTAAATATGATTGATTAAAATAAAAAGAAAGTTTCTACAGGAATTAATAATTTTAATTTTAAAAACTGTTGCGAGCACATTATTCCCCTTTGACTTAAAAAACTACATTTTAAAGGTATGTTTTTTTTTTTTTTTTTTTATGGCAGAGCAGGCAAAGGAGCAAGTGGGTCAAACTTTAAGCTAAATCAATATGCAATTCAACCAAACCCAACTACAGGCTATCAACATATCACTCTAGATAGATAGCTAGATAGATATGCTTTTTATTTTTTACTAGTTAACGAAACGAAAAGAAAGAAAAGTCGAGCGTAGGTGAAGAAAATTAGTTCAAAAAAGAGGTTTATCAAAGTAGAATAATAATGTATAACAAAATAACATTACAAATAAATAAGATGAATTAAAATTAAACAATATATATTTCACTTATTATAGATACATATATACCTGACAGATATACATTTATTATATAATACACAGATAAAAATACACTATTCTACTTTTTACAAAAAAAAAAAATATATATTTGTCTCTAATGCTACATTACTCTATGCACTTATTGGTTCAAAATAAAACGTTTCATACGAAACCCTCAAATAGAGAGTTCATAGAAATGTAATTTTCTACAATCGACCTGTTGGGGTAAGCGTATGTTTATGTAGCTCAGTTTATGATGGGTGGTTTTACGTTATTTTTGAAGCGTGGTCTCAGACTTGAGATTGTATGTTTGTATGTAAGTATGAAAAACCTTGTGCTACGATAACTTGAGTATTGTTTATCTGATCTTGATTAAATTTCATAGGCGAATAGTTTAGACAAAAGAAAATGTCGAATTCGAAGATGAGTGGAATCAGTGGGAGGTTTACGAAAATAGATGAATATTTGTGAATATTTGGAGTATTGTTTATCCGTTTTTAATAAAATTTTGCACGCAAATAATTTGTAAAAAACTAATAGAGGGGCTTTGTATAATTATACAAACGACATTCGACATAATTATGTCGAATGTAATAGAAATGTACTGTGATTCTATACAACTGGCCAATTATAGAACTAGTCAGTTAACAACAAATCACAGCTAGTCATAAAGACTATTAGCAAAGTGAGGGTAGTTGGGTCGTGACGTCAATAAGACGTTCGAGCACCGCGCAATCGGTACCAATGCGCCCAGATACTGAACGCGCTTACTCTTTTATAGGACTTTGATGACAGCTGACAACTAACAATTGACATTTGCATAGAAAGACGACATTCAGAACTTGTTAAAACATGAAAACCCAAAATGTTTAGATAAAGAATTATGAATACAGAAATGAGCGAAAATGGTAGAGGGGTAAAGAAGATAGGGGGATTTTCATATGAATGTAGTCGAGTGTGGTATCAAATGAAAGGTCTTGATTTATACATTACAACACGAGGTCTAGCTCAGAGCGGGCCATTAGTTATACAGTTCTTTACTGACTTTAAGTCGTATAAGACTACGAACTATCAGTACGCCAAATTGTATTCAAATTCGTTTATCCATTGTTGCGTAATCAAAGAATAAAAATAGCAAATAGCTCCCCTGACCGGCCATGGTGGCCAATCTTAATAGAGACTAGCCAGGTACGCAGGAGATATTATAGTGCACAAGTGTACGTAACACAGATGCACTCTCTATTCCGTTACTCTCATAACCCTCAGGGGCAGACCGACACGACCGGAGAGAGATCAGGCGCAGGACCGACGGCGACACGTGCTCTCCGAGGCACGGGGATGTTCCAACACCACCATCTTCCAGACTCAGGGCTGTTACTGAGAAACTTTTTTGCCAGAAAAATCTCAATAACATTTTTCTTCCGGCCATCAAACCCGAGACTCGGTCTGTAGTCACAGATGCAACCACTAGACCAACGAAACTACACTAATAACCGTGTGACGACGGATTAGAATACGTATGTCGCCACCCCATTTCTACCCATGGGTGTCGTAAGAGGCGACTGAGTGTAATTCTGCTGGATAACATCTTCAGCAATGAAAGAGTGGGAGCCGAGCATTGCATGATTGGGCCAAGCTCGCACCGGTGTAAGTACCACCCCCCAGCAGAAGACCGGCGTAAAACAGTATTTAGTACGGTGAACGGGAGTCCGGAGGCCTGTATTCCCAATTCCATCAGAAATCCTCTCCCTATTGCCTCCCCTTCCTTTAAGCCAGCGCGGTATCTGCGATACTTTGCTGTTATACATGTTCATGGGCTGCGGTCAGTCACTTAACATCAGGTGAACCGCATGCTCCGCTTGCCTACTTTCTGCTTCTCATCATAAACATTCATTCTCATTAAGTCAGATAAAAAATACATAAAGTCAATTCTATAGTAGTTAAATCTTCCACTACTCGCATTGTAAGGTGTACAGTTTTATTAATTTTTCTAAAACATCAAAGATTTTCAATTTATATTTATACCATCAACTTCCATTTCGATTACCTATTTTTTCAAGACATAGAAAAAAACCAAGTATAATTATATAATATACCTTTATAGCTCGTAAAAAGTGTATGGAAATTAATTTTACAATACGTAACTACTGTCACCCTTTTATTACTATTGTCAGGGTTTTATAAGGGATACACCTTTTATTTTTACGTTGTCATATTTTAAAAATGTCACTTCTAATATATGATGTGATGTTTGACAAATATTTAGTACATAATTTTTGCGGTCGAAGTTTATATGTATTTTCATTTTTTTTAATAATTTTGATTATAAATAGCTGTAATAATTGTACATATTTTAAACATCAAATCAAGTTCATTAAAATATTTAAGTCTAGAGATAATCTAGAATTAATTAATGACTAAAATATGAATTAATATTTAAATAATAAAAATTGGAATGCTTTTCAACAATGTTTTTAGAACTAAATCTATATACTTAAAAAAGTACAATTAATAGTGACGTATGCGTATGGATTAAAATCATAAGAAACATGAAAATAAACTTCATGTGTAAAAAAATGCAACTGAAATTTATAATATTACAATCCTTAAATTCAATAATTTTACTAAAAAGAATTAAATTATATGTATAGAGATCACTAAAGATCTAACATAACAAAGAATTAACCTCACTGTCAAAGAAATTTTCAAAGAAAAAAAAAACTCACAGAATCGAACCCACAACCCTATAGTTTAACGATAACCTCCCTCGTGTATTGTATGTGTATTATTTACGAAAAGGCGCACTATTGTATCGTCTATTGGACTTTTACCCTGCAATATTTTCTTACACAGAGTAGGGTGACGACAGAGAACTCACAAAATCTGTAGTTTTTTTTGTAAGATCTTTAAATTTTGAAACTACAAATTAAAATTAATCTATACTAATATTATAAAGAGGAAACTTTATTTTTGTATGTTTGTATTGAATAGGCTCAAAAACTACTGGACCGATTTCAAAATTTCTTTTACCATTACTTAGAGGGATTCTTCCGAATCCGTATATTTTATCCCGGAAATCCGAAAAAAAAATAGATAGTATATAATATTATGCTACGGGAGCGAAGCCGTGCGGATAAGCTAGTTAATTATATAGTGAAACAAGCAATATCAATTGTTTTTCTAGATTAGAAGTTTTTATGATGTATATCTATACATCTTCTCGATAGAATCGACTTTCCGAATCGGTGGTAAATTAAAAAAAATTACTATTCATAAGTCCTTTGTAAAAAGTTTACATGAATAAAAATATTTTCTATTCTATTCTATTCTATACCCACTTAACTCTGACTGACTGAATTGTGACTAGCTCGGATGTGGGGGGAGGTCACCAAAAATGGACAAAAAAATTGCCAAAATATAACAAAAAAAAAAATCTTTTTCCGTAATTCCTAACAATATTAAACTCAAAAAATAGTTTTTATTCACAACTGATCAAATAGCCGAAACTTAACCGCAGTCTCTGTGCTTCATTACTCTGTGGCCACCCTATTCTAATAAAGTGTAATATAGGAAAATGAAAAGTTATTCGCACGTAAACTTGTGGGCCTTCGCGGTAATATTGGGGCAAAGGGATATTGGGACAAATATGTGGTTCTAAAAATAGCTCTATTTCTTATTGTGGGGTTTAAGACAATTGTATAATATTTAATGATCGATTTTTCAAGAGAAGATTCTTGAAACCGATAGATTTTAAATGTCTCCTCCATCGCCAAAAAGTTGTTTGTTTGTGAATTATTGAGTAATAAGATCTGATCAGCACAATATGACTTATTAGGTCATATTATAACTTATTAAATTTACTACATATGCGATATTTCTTGAAAAAGTTGTTTGTATGTCTGTTCACGAATTTCTCGAAATTCAGTCATATCGAGATAATCTGATAAATTACTGCAAACCCATCCCATTCTTCACTCATCCTGTTCTACTCCTCTCCCAATTTCCCATCATTAATCCTCTCCCTATCCCCTCCCCTTCCTTCAAGCCGGCGCGGCATCTGCGACACTGATGTTCATGGGCTGCGGTCAGTCTCTTAACATCAGGCGAACCGCAATAAACTTGCTTGTTATAAAACAAAATAAAAAAACTTAATTGTTGCATTATTGCTGTTGGATTACCAAGACATAAATAAATTGTTGCAAACTGAGCGAGTTCACAAGGGCTTGTCATAGATTAGCAATTAGTTGACATGAAAATTGACTGACCTCAGATGGAAATGATATAATATAGTAATTTTTATTGACACTGTATTCTTGAAAACTTGACATTGTATTATTATTATCGTATGACCATGTCAATATCTGACTGATTCCTGATGCGAATGACATAATATTATATTAATTATTTTTGACACCTTGTTCTTAATGTAATTGTATGTAATATGACAAATCTTTATTATATATTAAATTGTTATTTCAATGTTTGAAAGAATGTAAACTGTCTAACGAATTGGTCCTAAGTCATGACTGTAATGTTAGATAATATTTTTTAATGAATAAATAAATAATAATAAATNNCCCCCCCCATCAAACGTCACGTGTTTATATCCAAGGTTACTCACAGTCTCAGCGTGTCAGTAGGCAGTGGCCGTGGTGCATGCAGCAACCCTCGATGGGCGCAATCAGCAGCAGCAGGTCTGCACGCGCACGCCCATGGGCACGCCGCGCCCGTGCGCAGCAGCGCGAGTAACAGGATTAGGAGGCGCATGTTACGTCATCTGCAAGAAGAGAGATTTATTAAAAACCACACAAATGCCCATGGGCACGCGGGATTAGGAGGCGCATGTTACGTCATCTGCAAGAAGAGAGATTTATTCAAAAACCACACAGAATAATTGAGGGCTTCTGAAAATCAGCGCTGCGACTAACGTAGGAGCAGCATACGCTGAGCAGTTTACCTTTAAACGCCACACTCCTACTGGAAATAACTTTTATTTTTGTTGAAATCTATACAAAGTCGGTGCAAAATCTTGTTATTAAATTGGAAATAGATAAAGGCATCTGCGACACTGACTTTGTATAGATTTCAACAAAAATAAAAGTTATTGTCTACTTTTTAGTGAGGAAGTCGGTCCTATTTTTTGGCGAAAAGTTATTATTTTTACTTTTTAGTGACCTGTAATCACTTCATCGAGTCACAATTTAGTCGGTATATACATCATTAAGCCGTAACCGCAGAGCTTATTCTATTGATTTTTGAGGAGTTCCGTGGAATATCTTCCACATGGATGATCAGACTTGAACCAAATTTCTATGGGACCACTCTGGCACTCTACTCTTACAATTGCGAAAAAAAAAATTCCAAATCGGTCCATAAACGCCGGAAATCGCATATTTCCGGCGTTTATGGACCGATTTCCGTAGTAACATAAATTAAAGAAAAATAAAAAAGATATGGTCGAATTGATAACCTACTCCTTTTTTAGAAGTCGGTTAAAATAGCATTCAATCTGGTTCTGGTCATTTCTACAATGGCCTGTGTTCAAACCAAAAGCGGATTTACAAAAATAGTACCATCGACTTCCATTAACCACTCTGATAAACCTGAGTGCATGTCTGTTTTATCACAACCGATACCGTCAGCAAAACAATAAACATCTTGAAAGAAAGAAAGAAATAAAGAAAATACATTTATTTCAAGGACAAAATACTTAGAACTAATACTCTAACGGTCGTTTTCAATATTGTATCAAAGATTATTGATAGATTGTTATCTCAGATTAAATGCCATTTGATTGTCAAAAGTCATAACAAAAGCTATCCGTCGACAGCATATTAAAATCAAAGTAAGTGCAATTAGATAGATTTGCCTGACTTTAGTAAGCAAAACAAGGGATAGATAGAATATTGAAAACGGCCGTAAAACAGTTTATATCTAACAATCAAAACCTTAAAAATTAATTAATATTATAAGTAAAAATGTCCCCGAAAATAACTCACTCAGCTTATGCTGCAATGCAATAAAGCGTTCACAGCGCTGTTTTTCAGTGATCCCATTTCCGTTGCAACGTTAATGAGTGATTATGATAAATTAAATAATAATAATGTTTATACTAGAATAGATAAATAAAACTAACATATATATCAAGTTAAAAATTATGAACAATAAAATATACATATAAATACTACACATAAATATACATACTTAACTTATATACTTTAAATTCTACTTTTTGACATATACAGTAATTTTTAACCGACTTTCAAAAATGAGGTTATCAATTCGACCGTATTTTTTTATGTATGTTACCGCATATCTAAGGCGTTTATAGACCCATTTGGATTCTTTTTGCATTCGAAAGAGTAGAGTTCCAGTGTGGTCCCATAGAAATTTGGTTCAAGTCTGATCATGTGGAAGATATTCCAGGGAACTCTTCGAATTTCAACGGAATAAGCTCTGCGGTTAAGGTTTAATGATGTATATAGCAACTGAATTGTGACTAGATGATGTGATTACCCTTCACAGGACACTGAAAAGGGAAAACTAAAAATTTTCGCCAAAAAATAGAACCGACTTCCTCGCTCTAAAAAGTAGAAAATAACTTTTATTTGTTGTTGAAATCTATACAAAGCCGGTGCCTTTATCTATTGTCAATTTAACAAGATTTTGCATTTAAATTACGTTTAAATAAAAAAAAATTATAGTATTAATTTGTTTTTTGCTGTCCGTACTCAAATAGTTAAGCAATGCGTTTCCGCCACTCTAAATATGTAATTCGTCTTAATACAGTCACAGGTTCGATTCCAGAGCGTTCAAAAGTGGAGATAATAAGCTATTAGAATGAAATCGTATTTAAATAGGTTTATGAAGTTTTTAAATGGAGCAACTTTAAGAAATGGTTGGTATTTTTTGTATTGTATCTAAAAGCGCCTCGAAAGAGACCAATTTGGAAAATAAATGTTTTGAAAGAACGTGAGTTAAAGTTTTGTCATACGTCATATTTGACGTAACCTGAGTGGAAGTAATATTAAGGTAAGTTAGGCCGGTCATACACATGCTGAATTTTCAGTATCTGAATTAAGATTCTTAATTTAGAAAGGTCAGTATACCATACAATATCGGCTTGCTCCACACACATCCTGATTTTTTTAGATTCTGAATTTCTCAATCGTGTAAGGATCGTACTGATGAATTTTTAAGATATGTGTGAGGCGAGATACCGGATTTTAAGATTCTGAAATCAGATCCTGAATTCAGACATACATTCAGCATTTGTGAGGCCTAACGGCCGTTTTCAATATTCTATCTATCACTTGTTTTGCTTAAAGTCAGACAAATCTATCTTTTTACTTTGATTTCAATATCCTATCGACGGATAGCCTTTGCTATGACTTATATCTATCTAACGTCATATAATCTGACGTAACAATCTATCCATAATCTTTGGTACATTATTGAAATTAGACATCACTTCACTTGCTTTTTAACCGACTTACAAAAAAAGGAGGAGGTTATCAATTCGACCGTATTTTTTATTTTTTTATTGTATGTTACCGCATATCTCCGGCGTTTATGGACCGTTTTGGAATTTTTTTTTGCATTCGAAAGAGTAGAGTTCATGTGTGGTCCCATAGAAATTTTGTTCAAGTCTGATCATCCATGTGGAAGATATTCCAGGGAACTCCTCGAAAATCAACGAAATAAGCTCTGCGGTTAAGGCTTAATGATATAGGTATATATCAACTGAATTGTGACTAGATAATGTGATTACCCTTCACAGGACACTGAAAAGGATAAAATAAAAATTTTTGCCAAAAAATAGAACCGACTTCCTCGCTCTAAAAAGTAGAAAATAACTTTTATTTCATTTTTGTTGAAATCTATACAAAGTCGGTGCCTTATCTATTTTCAATTTAACAAGATTTTGCACCGACTTTGTATAGATTTCAACATAAATTAAATAAAAGTTATTTTTTACTTTTTAGAGCGAGGAAGTTGGTTCTATTTTTGGCAAAATTTTTTTACTGAGACAATTCAAAAAACGTCTTTAAAACAAAATAGATCAAAAGTGCACTCGCATTGCGTCATCCGCATTCGGGTCAAGTGCTAGCCCCTTACCCCAGTGTGTCTTCATTGTGTTGAATGCGACGTGCGTATCGTAAATTAATTGATTTGATTGGACGAACTGTAGGGCTGTCAAATTTAATGTATTATATTTTTAGGAATTGATTGCATAATTTATATGTATTTTTAAGTAAATATTTATAAAACTATGTTTATGTTTTTGTTTTGTTAATGTTTTCAGCGCACTCCATCTGCCTCTTAATTCTCTAATCTGTGAGAAGGAATAAGTAGGGTTATAAAATTGGATACTTAAAAAAGGCTTTTTATAAGAATATATTACGTTTAACATTTAACAAACAAATAATTTTTTTTTCGACTTTAACGGATTTCTAACCGTTTCCCGCACAGTAAATTTCTCTTCACAGTCATTGTTCGTTGACCACTGTGCTGCCACTGTTAAAAATACCTTTGACAACAATAACAACAATACATTGTTGAAACAACAGAACAACAGTAGCTTTCCGCGAACGTACCTATTGTTAAAATAAAAGTTGAAATATAAATTTGAGCAAATGAAAAACGTAGAAATGTCCTGCTGACCGAATTGAGATAGCTTTTTAACCGACTTTCAAAAAAAAGGAGGAGGTTATCAATTCGACCGTATTTTTTATGTATGTTACCGCATATCTCCGGCGTTTATGGACCGATTTGAAAAATTCATTTTGTGTTTGAAAGAGTAGAGTTCCAGTGTGGTCCCATAGAAATTTGGTTCAAGTTTGATCATCCATGTGGAAAATATTCCAGGGTACTCCTCGAAAATCAACGGAATAAGCGCTGCGGTTAAGGTTTAATGATGTATATACCAACTGAATTGTGACTAGATGATGTGATTACCCTTCACAGGACACTAAAAAGGGATTAATAAAAAATTTTTGCCAATAAATAGAACCGACTTCCTCGCTCTAAAAAGTAGAAAATAACTTTTATTTAATTTTTGTTGAAATCTATACAAAGTCGGTGCCTTTAACTATTTTTAATTTAACAAGATTTTGCAATTTTTTTCGAAGTAAACTACTGATTTTGTGAATGCTAGGTATATTTCGTTTTATGTAACAGCAGGCAAGCGGAGCATGCGGTTCACCTGATGTTAAGTGACTGACCGCAGCCCATGAACATCTGCAACATCAAAGTGTCGCAGATGCCTTGCCGTCTTGAAACAGAGGATAGGAAGGGGATCAACGATGGGAAATTTGGAGAGGAGTAGTACAGAATGGGAGAGGAATTGGATGGGAATTCAGACCTGCGCCCCTGCTCACCGTACGAAACACAGTGCAATACTGCTTCACGCCGATCTTCTGGGGGTGGTAATTACACCGGTGAGAGCTTGGCTCAATCGTGCAATGCTCGGCTCCTACTCTTTTATAGCTAAAGATGTTATGCAGCATTATCCTCTGTCGCTTTTTACGACACCCACGGGTAGAAATGGGGTGGCGACGCGTATTCCAATTTCTAACACAGTTCAGTTCAGCAGTTTCTGAAATTAACGCGTTCAAACAAACTAACAAACAATTTTGTAGATTCATATAATCGTATGTATTGTTAACATAATATGACAAGATTTAATATTTATTGTTCAAATCGTTTATACACAACTATCTGTGTCCCACGGTTTCATCCGAATATAAAACCCGTTTCCGTAGGATTTTCGGGATTAAAAGTATTCTATGTTATTAATTATTTATTAGCAGATCTCGAGTTATAAGTGTTTTAACAAACCCGTCTTTATCAAGTTTTTTATAGCAACACCAATTAAAACTGTCTGTGACAGCCCTATCCACCTGACGTCATTTTCAAACTGACCTACATCAAGACGAGAGCTTAAAAAATCTTGGCTTTAATTGAAATGTCACACGTCTTAAAAATAAAAAAAAATCAACAATTGAATTTCAACCCTACACCTCTATAACAGAGTACAATTCTCAAAAATGACAGTTGTTATATATTGTCTGTGGCACACAATAGCGCGCGAAACGTGAATTCGAACAATGACATTTGACAGTTGAATACATTCTTTTTTTTAATTTCTAAGAGGCTTAAGTTCGAGATGAAATGGTTTTTTAATCATGTGTTAATGATTTTAAATAATTAGGGTGTGAATATTGGGACGTGGGAACGTTAATAAGTTGGTAATTATAGTTTAATGTTCATCCATCGACGCGTTAAAATTAACTGGGAGAGCTTCCTTTAAAATAAAACGAAGTTAATGGAGCAGGAAGTTTCCATTGTAATATAGAAAAGAACCGATATATTAATTTTATCTACACTAAGAGGTAAGAGAGAACTAAGAGGAAAATTTTGTTTGTTTGTTTGTAATGAATAGGCTCAAAAACTACTGGACCGATTTTAAAAATTCTTTCACCATTCGAAAGCTACATTATCCACGAGTTACACGGCTATATTTTATAGGCTATATATATAACATTTGCTACGGGAGCGAAGCCGCGTGGATCAGCTAGTTTATTATAATTTGTTAATTCACTTTTTCATGGTAATAAGAATGCCCCGAAATTAAAAGTAGCCTATATGTTATTCTGAACCCTTATGCATACATAGTTTACAAACGCACATACATATTATATCGTCACAAACTTTTGCATTAATATAGTAAGTTAGACTCAAATTTCTAGAATATTGTGTTTTAATAATGTTTCAAACAGCACACAGTTGACAGTGGTTGAGGATCATGTTTCGACCAATCAATTGGATTGGCAATTGAAGCTCAATTGATCAAATTTTACCCTTTACCAGATGCTCCGCGTATTCTAGTCAGAACTGGATCTAGGGGGAGGGGGGGCGTGTGGAATTCAAAAGGTGGTAAATTCAAAAGGCGGCAAATTCTTTCACCTTTTTTTATATGTTATAGCTGGCAAGCGGGGCATGCGGTTCACCTGATGTTAAGTGACTGACTGCTGGCAATAGGGAGGAGAATAAAAGGAAGGGGAGGCAATAGGGAGAGGATTTATAATGGGAAATTGGGAGAGGAGTAGAACCGTACGAAATACTGCTTCACGCCGATCTGCTGGGGGGTGGTAATTACACCGGTGCGAGCTTGGCCCAATCGTGCAATGCTCTGTTCCCACTCTTTTATCGCTGAAGATGTTATGCAGCGGAATTACCCCCTGTCGCCTCTTACGACACCCACGGGCAGAAATGGGGTAGCGACACACTGTTCTAATACACAGTACAATACTGCTTTAACCATCGCCACATTGGTAAAATTTATAATATTAGCACAATCCTTTTATTTCACTCTAGTTTGACAAAATTTTATTTATTTATTTATAGTTCTTTATCGTGCAATATGTGACTTAAATGTAATACAAAATACATACAATATTATATAACATCTTATTAATATACTTAAAAATGACCATACCATCAACGCGTTAAAAATTCCATTACAACTTTTTGCTCGAAAATTCTACATAATCTGTGGTATAGCGCAGTCTGTGGCGAAATTAATCATTCGAGAGGGAGACGTTAAGTGGATCGGACGTGTGCCACGCGCGCTGATAACTTCGTTAACTGATATTGATATTTTGCATCTACTGTGTGGCTGATTTTTAGTTAGAAGGATCGCGTTTTGATGTTGTTGACAATATTATAAAAGTTTGTATTTAGGTGGGTGGATGGCGTTATGAAATTAACTTAACCCTAGTAACAAATATAAATACAGACATAAATGTATGTATATAATATATTTGTTACGCAAAATTCATTCACGCAAAAACTATCACCGATTATGAAACTTGGTTTACATATAGGTAGGTAGGCAAAGGTTCAGAATAACATTCTACTTTTAATTCTGGCGTTGCCATGGGATCAGAAGTTACGCGGGTGAGACCGCGGGGCACTACTAGTAGCATATAACATAGCCTATTTCACACAGTGAAAATGAAACTTACTATTGGTGTAAGAACTTTCGAAATCAGTCCTGTAGTTTTGTGTGAAAACATGACGAACACACACTCTTTATAATATTACTATATATATCAAATTATTATATATATTAAATTATTATATTATCATAAAAAAATTAAAAATGCAGTTTGAAGCAAGAAATGAATATACTAAAATGTATATACAAACGCATTGGAGCAATGCTGTCTGTTTGTAGACAATTAATTCGCACGATTGTCTTTGCTCAGGCTAGGGTTGCCAAACATGGTTTTATAAATTACTAGCTGAATTTATATAACCTATAATATATAGTCTATGTTACATGGATAATGTAGCCTTCGAATGGTGAAAGAATTTTTAAAATCGGTCCAGTAGTTTTGAGCCTATTCATTACAACCAAACAAACAAAGATTTCCTCTTTAAAATATTAGTGTTCATCTGCGTATATCTGTTTTTCCCGTCCCAGTATGATGAGATCAAAGCCCTTTTTTAGCGGAAGCCTACGTCATAACATCTATCTGCAGCCTAATTTCCCCGTGTGGCGACGGGTTAAATACGTGTGTCGCCACCCCATTTCTACCCTTGAGTGTCGTAACAGGCGACAGAGGGTAATCTGCTGCATAACATCTTCAGCTATAAAAGAGTAGGAGCCGAGTTGGTTCAACTTTGAACTTAATAGTTTCTTTGGTCTGTAACGACTACGAAATTCTATCAAAATCGGTCTAACCTTACTCTAGATATGTTCACCTGAGTGTCCGATTAAAAAAGAACTTGCCTGTTTCATTGAGGCAGGAAATTTAGTTTAAAAAAAATTAAGTATAACTCTGAAGACCTACAATAAAAGTGCATTATTATCTTTAAAAGTGGTTTTCCTACACAATTCAATCGAACCAAAACTGTAGCATTAGTATAAAACATAAACATTATGCCTAAAAAGTGTATTAATAAATGTGCAAATAGTGTGAAAGAGTTTAATTCTAAAAAAAAATAAAAAAATGTAAAAATAAATTTGTCGCAGCCCTAATGAAACGGCGCCGTGACTCGATTAATACTGAATGCTGTTTTATTGGTGACGTCACACCCTCCCCCCAGCCCCTCCACACTACATACAACCTTTGTTATTGACGGAAAGCTTGTTTTAAGTTTTAACATCAAAATCTTGAATTCCGTGTGTCGTGAGATGGATCTGTTCAACTGCACGATGATGGAGTTTGAAATAAAAGTGTACAAATTTTTGAGTTACTAAAAGATGTAAGTTTCTACATTGTTGTATTAGGCTAAGCCTGTAATAATAATGTAAGATATTTTTTAAATAAATAAATAAATAAAATAAATAAACATAACAAAGTATTTATTTAATACTAGCTGTTTGCCGCGGCTTTACGTGATATTCGGTGCTTAATGATCAAATTAATATATCAACTAATCTGTATTGGAAATTTCATCAAAACCGGTTCAGTAGCAGATTGACATCTAAATCTTCACATTTATAATATAAGCATAGAAAACTTTGTCCGACGATAACTTGAGAATTGCTTTTCCGATCTTGATTAAATTTCAAAGACGAATAGTTTAGATAAAAGAAAATTTCAAGTTCGAAGATTTTAGAGAATTTGGTGAACGTTTATCCGAGGATATCTGGAGCATTGAAATTTTTCACAAATAGATCAAGAAGAATTTTGAGCCCAAAAATGAGCGTAATCGATGGGGGGGCATCTAATATTTTTGGCAATAAAAATTCCTCCCACCCATAAAAAATATATTATTCTACATTATTAAAATCCAGCATTTCCTAGAAACCCAAAATTAAAATAAATACATACAATTTACTACTTAACGTAGTTTCCTTAAAAAACAATACGCCCCCCCTTTAAAATTCATTCATTCATTCAAAAAATTTTACTAATAAACCTACTTTCCTCAAAAATAATCCTCCTCCTCTTAAAAAATTCATTCATTCAAAACATTTTACTGCTGAAGCTAGTTTCCTTAAAAAC
>LQNK01001455.1:0-25916 GCA_001586405.1 Phoebis sennae
ACTCATTCGAAAAAGGACTCAAGACACATCAAACTACATTTCACTTAAGCCCTTTAGAAAACTCGTTGATAAATCCATTTGATAGCTCCACTGCTGTCCAATAAAAATTCATGGCAATAAACCCGTGGTGTGAAAGACAACTTTGATATAAAATATGAACGGCATCATTATAAGGGCAGATTGCGCGCGACCCTAGTGTAATTTTGTGTGGTAAATTAAATAAAAATAGATTTTTAGTGGGTTAAGTTATTTTGTATTAGAACTGACATTTTTATTCATGCAATACTCGAAAGATTACGTCGTAATCTTATTTTTTTTCGCGTATTTATAATGGAAGTATAAATGATATTATATTTAATGATAAATAATGATTAAATATCATTAACAAAAATTGGTTAACTTCTATGAAGGATTTATGTTAGAGATTAAAATTTATAGCTCTATAAGTTTTGTCTATAAAATACTAATTGCCATAGCCCATAACTATTAAATTAATTGTTACTAATTTTATCATGCTCTAATCGCATATTTATTGTACGCTACGTGTTATAATTATTCTAATGATAGTAGATTTTTAAAACCCCTATTGTTACACACATTAAAAAATATATTATATTCAGACTAATCAAATCATATCCTAAAAATAATTATATTTAAGTATATTTTATCGACTTCCTCAAAAAAGATTTAACATATTTTTATTTTATTGATCCCAAACCATTTAAAACTTCAATATGTTATTAAAATTTTTCCCTCACTCATGCTACTGATAACAGTGTACATTTGGCTTTATTCACTGAAAAGGGAAAATCGAATCATCAGTGTTAACCTCGCGTGGAATGTACGCGGTCGCGCCCTCATATTAAAAAAATAAATTGGCGCCAATATTCTTTTCATAAAAATCGAACGTCCATGTCACAAAATTTATTTTTTTTTTTAATTATTTAACGATTTCTTAGTGAGTTAAGTTTTAATTATTTGTGAATGATTGATATTTTTATAATTACAAAATTTTAAAATAATTAGGTATCCGAAAATAAAACGCCTTAGCCCGCATTGGTTTTTCAAGTTATCTATTCGTTTAGTGTTATCAATTCAACTTCATCCATAAAACAATCGTAAATATTAAGTGACAACCATTTAGTACTACTTTACGACAATTGATTTTACATAAATGAGTGGATTATGACAAAAGCTACAGTTTGCGAGGAAAATGTATCCAAAAGAGTATGTCGTTAAAGAATTTGCAATTATTCCAACCGTTGTCCCAAAATATGATATACCACCATAGACAAGCAACGCCCATGAAAGCTCCCCCTTCAGCTTTATCCAGGACCATTTCGAAGTCTGCTGAAACCTTGGCAGGAACCACAAAATATGGTAAGTTATTTACGTGCAATTGGAATGAAGACGATTTATTGTGAAATAGGTGTGAATAGTTTCATTTACGATTTTTAAAAATACCATTTTTATATAACAGTCAGTTTTAAACAACTTTTAAAAGTATTTAGTAGTGTCTTTTCGAAATTTCTTAAATGCATTTTCATAAAATCTTCAATATTTATCTTCTATCTTCTATTCTTCTATATTCTATCTTATATTATTTTTAATCATTATAATAGGATTATAATGCTATAAACTCAATATTGTTTTTTTTGGGTATCATGTGAAACTATTTTGGAGGTCAAAAGCGTAGTACATACAAAAATTAAATTTTTAATCTTCATATATAATTTCCTTTGTCTTTTTAGAAAATACGGTTTAAGGCGAAACTATCCATTGTACTCGATTCTTTGTCTTCAATTCAACAACAATACACATTATATTAAAATTCACAGTAGACTATTTTGCGAGTTTCCCTATATTTTGAATCAGGTAAAGAGCTCAAAGCACGCAAAGCGAGAAGCACAGAGCAACCTGGAGTTGGTCTTACCAAAGGCATCAGTACTGTGGGACTACCCGCACTGGTCAAGTGGAACGGTGATGACGACAGTGTGCACAGCAGATCGAGGAATGGAAGGTAGGTAGAAGAAGAAGGTTCGAAAGAATGAGATATACTATTGTATTCTTTCAAGGAAAGAAAGGAAGGAGGGTAGGTAGGAATAAAGATTTCGAATGAACGAGATATACTATTGTATATCTCGTTCTTTCAAGGAATGGAAGGTAGGTAGGAATAATGAAGATTTCTAAAGAACTAGGTATACTCGTACTATTGTATATCTCATTCTTTCAAGGAATGGAAGGTAGGTAGGAATAATAAAGATTTTGACAGAATGAGATATACAATTGTATATTTCATTCTTTCAAATTCTTCATTATTTTTCACTTAGGTATTTTAAAGAAAATCAATGGTATGAAAATCATTGTTAATTGTGTATACTTAAATAATATTCTGGGTATAACACTACGCCATCTAGACCCAAACTTAGCAAAGCTTGTACTATGGAAACTAGATAACTATTAGACATACTTACATACTATAAACACCTCTACAGTGGAAAATTACAATGTTCAAACGCCAATCGGGTCGTTAAATATGTAAGAAACTTAAATGATGACACATAATGCTATTCATGCAATTCTACCACTAATAAAAAAAATAGTTTTTTTTCCTACAGAAGTGTTTGTTATAGCTTTCAGAAATAAATGCCTTACACCATAATTGTTTGGATACTCTCTGTGGAGGATGGTATAATTCCTCCAACGAAAAGGGAGGATCCTCGACCAGTCCGGACCACAGGACTGGCCGGCCGTTAGGCCCCGAGGATTGATGTTTGGAAGTGGTATATATGCTTAGCGGCGAAAACATTTCAACATCGCGATTTAGGATTTGTGACGTCAAATGACGCCACACTCTCAACACTTATTGCGCCATTAGAATCTGTCCGTGTTCCTCAGAAGACAAATGTTATTTCAATCTTATACCCGTATTCACAAGCAATACTTGTGAAAGGCCGGCCACACACATGCTGAATTTTCAGGTTCTGAATTAAGATTCTTAATTTGGAAAGGCCAGTATACCATACGATATCGCCTTGCTCTACACACATCAGATGATTTTTTCAGAAATCAGATCCTGAATTCAGACAGACATTCAGCATGTGTGAGGCCGGCCTAAGTAAAGTAGGACACTATGCAAAGTAAGACATTACTCAATGCGTTCCAAATGGCAAGCCTTTGATCAAGAACAAAATACATAATAATAAAAATACATAGAACTCATCTTAAACTACAATTGACCGACCGCCGGTCAAGTATCGTCTCTGAATACGTTAATATATGCTATGCCCTATGCACTCACTCATGCTGTGAGAACTCATAGTATTGTTTGTAAATACATATGTAATTCTCACGCATGCACTCATGTCATATTGATTCGTGCCGAAATAAAAACGATGCAACAGTATAATCCTATAAAAAGGATTTTTACTAAAACAAAATCGTAATTCAATCGTGAACCCATCACCTAGAGTGTAGCAGATTGGGTGATTAATATTAAATGTACAATCAGTCACTATCAACCTTACGTGGCACGCAATCTGAAACCCCTTGGTTTGTAAATGGACGTAAATGGCCAAAGGGCAGTGTTGCTATGACTAAAATCGTGTATATAGTTAGCTGGCGACTTTATTAAAAAACAAAACGGGTGAAAAGTAAAATTACGAGTAAATTTCGTGTCCTATCTTCAATTACTCCTTGAGTGCATCACCACTTAACACTTTAATTATGTATAATAAGCGATTCAAAGGCTGCGATATCATTAAGAATACTTCGCTTAAAGAGTTTGGGATTCATAGATATCCCGGCAAACGGAAACCAGAAGGACAGTCGCAAGAATAAAATGTTCTAAAAACAAACACTAAAACTTTTCACATTACGTCTTGGCCCCTAACATTTAGCAAACCATATTCAGAAATCACGACGACCAATTATATGTGACCAATAATATTCGTTCCTCTTTGAAAAAAATAATAACAAATTCATTTATTTCAAAGAATATTTTACACAAAGTATAGTGCCCAGGTTATTGAGATAGTATTATTAACTGTTTTTCAGGAACCTGTCCGTTCTATATCACAGTTTTAAGTTTGAAATTCAAGAGAATACATACAAAATCAATTATACAAAGAGTTGATAAAACATCAAGAAAAGGTTAATTTATTTAATTGCGAACAAATTTATGTTAATATTCTTGTTATGCTTAAATTAAATAACACTTCAACTGCATGCTCGTTTCAAACTGTATTTCTGAAAGCACTACTTAATAATTCCTTGTAGCATTTAGGCTGTGTCTTCATTACGTTTATACCACTTTAAATTACCAGACTTGCTGATCGTTTTCTTCGAATTAAAGCTGCAATGAAGTATCTATGTAAAACGTAGTTAAACGAATTTTCTTAGAAATAAATAATTCTTGCATGTTCAGTGTTCTTAGGCATTTTGACTCACGGTCCTATGGAGAAATGTAAATTAGATATCGATCTTTTGGTAAAAATTTTTCTTACTTATATTTCATACAGTATTAAACAATATTAAATAATATATATAGAATTTTTTAAGCTTTTACTATAAAACCATCAATCTTCTTTTCTGTTGGTTGTAAAATCCTTTTATACATACAGAGTAACAAATAGATATAGTGGGATTACGCGGAATTTGCATCAAAATCCATTTGCGATGTGAATTAAAAATAATGTGAGAATTCTGGGGTGGTCGTTACAAACATTCTTATCCAAACAAAATACGATGAGGTGTCTGAAATCTGAATACCATATAACATCCAATGCTAAACTTTAAATATTTCGTTTATTGCTAAATAACAGACCATTTACTATTAAATTTACGAACATTGGTCCTACTTTTCTAGTAACCTCAATATATAACTAGCTGATACGCGCGACTTCGCTCTCGTAGCATAATGATAACATTATATATAAATATAGCTTTCAAATGGTGAAAGAATTTTTAAAATCTGTCCAGTAGTTTTCGAGCCTATTCATTACAACCAAACAACAAACAAAGTTTTCCTCTTTATAATATTATAGTAAAGATAATTCTATCAAAAAATAAAATTTGTCCTTACTCATGTCAATAACAAAAACAAACTATAAATTCATAACTTTAAAAGGGCGTATGAATTCCTAACTACCCTACACGTGTTGGAAGCCACGGTGACATGGACGCATCGCATTCGCCTAGCAACTGAGCACTTATCGACGTTCTGCACTGCCAATTAATATCTTTAATGGTAGCCTTTTGATGCCAATTACGTCAGGGCACTCTAATTTAGTTTGGTTTTCGATGTAAATTATTTCTGTTTTAAGAACGTTATCCACAATTTTAGGGACATAGAAAAAACTGTACATTTAATAAAATTTTAATTAGTTTGCTCCAGGAATTGATCGTTGATCATTCGAGTACTTTTTTAAACTTGAGGACTTAAACTGTAATTCCGAAAACGTTTATACTATACTGGTACTTCTTACAATGTACATTTCGAACAATATATCTTTGGCTATATGTAAATAAATAATAAAAAAAAATCTAAATCATTCGTATTATTATTAAATTTAGTTTCATCAATATAAGAGGAGGTTGGAGGTTGTCTGTTAGGGGTTGTACAATATATACTTATATATAGTTTTGTTTATGTGTTAATGTCCTTTTTGAACAATGAAGTATAATTAATAAAAAATAAATAAAAATATATCAGTTTTCATTAGAAATTAGTAACTAAGTCTTTTATTCTTTATACATTACTAATTTCACGGAAGGTCATTGTCGTTCCATGTATATTGACATTCATGGCTACAATCAAAACAAATAGACGCTTCGATCGGTATCAGTGATTGGTGTTTGAGGAAATAATAGCTTCCGACGTGTCTATCAAACGGCTTCGTGTTTTATATTAAAGTTTTTGAAAATATAGTGACCTACTTTTACTCCGATGTGAGTTTTAAAGGGATCAATGTGTCACAAATTTAAAAAAGAGTGGCCTGGGTCACAAATATTCTATATCATCTCGATGAAAATAAAGATATTATTATTATTAACTACATTACAAAATGGCATACTCAAAAGAACTTGGCTTTTTGTAAAAGTAGGAAAAAAACCGAAGTAGACCCGACTGGCACAGTGGATAAGGCAATAGTCTATTGCGCTGGAGGGTGTGGGTTCGATCCCTATGAGTAGAAAATAATGATGTGATGAACATTGTAATTTTCTACTGTCTGTTAATTTATTTATAGTATGTATGTTTTTAAAAAAAGGTATGTCCAAGTATCAGTCATCTAGTTTCCAAAGTACAAGCTTTGCTTAATTTGGGACTAGATGGTGTTATGTTGAATGTCCAGGAATATTTATTTATTTATATTCAGAAAATTTAATGAGTCAATCTTGTATACGGACAGTCTCACTTTGGTTTTCTTAAAAATAAAAGTCCAAAATTTACAAAAGATTTTTTAATAATTTTCAACTAGTAAGAATCATCATTCCAATAAGATCCACCCACACAATACCAATTTTTTAATGTTTTATAGTGGTAGCAGTAGAGCAGCCAGCGTGGACCGCAGCACGCGAGGATCCAGTACTACCCTCAATTCTGATGAAGACAACATTAACGTTGTTATTAGGTGAGTTTCGTCAATACTCATATCATATAAAAACCAAGCAAAACTGCTCGCCCGAAGATAGAAAACCTGTAGGAAAATTCTAAAGTTGATATATCGTAGAAATCGAAAATTAAAACAAATACACCCGTTGTTACACTTTTTTGTGCAAATGACAGAATTTTTCAATCTGTTTTTGGAATCATATCCCTCGTTACATGTACTATCGCCTATTGTTCTGCAATAACATGGGAATAGTCCGTGCGAAGCCGAGGCGGGTAGCTAGTGTATTGATAAAAGGTAGTGGTACAAATGACGCGCTTCACACCAGGGTCGCGCCCCCAATTCCACAAAGGATATAATAAAATGAAAATGTATGTGTTCCATTATGGTCCAAATTAGTTTTAAAATGTGCCTGAATTCTTCAGATCTAGGCGAAGGTGAACTAAATAATTTTTGCAATTACATGCCAAAATTGAGTTTCAATCTATATTATGTTTTCAACGTTAATACGAAAATTATATTCCGAGAGCTAAGAACATTTTTAAGTAATTTTTGAGGAAGGCAGGTGTTCTGTTCCATGTCGGGGTATAATAGGAGAGGCATCGGACAAGTTTTCAGCTTGCCTCAAACACCTCCGCAATAAATATTCCTAGGTCTGGGACGATTATCAGTCGTGCATAGGCGCCATTCTAAACGGCTTCCAATCGCATTTCTAAAATCTAATATTTAATACCCAAACCCTAGTCACGACCCCTCCGCAGTTGCTAATGAGTGTTCAACTGGATTTTTTGTTTTAATTTCCTTAATTTCGTCTCTTTATTTTATGGAAAAACACCAACTTCTGTACATAACTTGAATAAGATACACTTTTTTCCGAAATACTTTAATTACCAAAACCCTAGTCTAGTCACGACCCCTACGCAGTTGCTAATGAAAGAAAGAAAAATCATTTATTGGGAATTTAATGAATAAATTTAATGAGTATTCAAATGGTTTTTTGTAACATTTTCCTAAGTCTCATGTCTTTATTTTTATGGAAAACACCATAGTAACTTAAACTAGATACACTTCTATTCAAAACACTTTCAAAACCCTATTATAATAACATCGCCGAAAATATCGAATGTAGTGAACACATAATATAAGCTTGCTGACATTGCCTCATCAAATTATATTGATTTTTGCCGCCCTATCGCTAACAAGAATGTACAATTATAGCACGAATTGTTCATAATTATTACGACTTGTTTGATGATTATTAATTTAATTGTTACAGAACTAATTTAAAAAAAAATATGTGTCTTTCTATATTTTCTTTTTTAAACTCTCTTTAGTTTTGGCAAACACCCCAAAATTGTCGGAAATTATTAAGTGTTCTTGACGGTTATAACTTATAAACATTCTAGCCCAACTGAACCTAACAAGTGACTCGCTCCGAGCTAGCCAGCTTGTGTTGTAATATAAATCGAGACCACACCACATCCATTTCGCTCATCTTCCAACATTTACTTTTGTCTACGATACTCCTACGTCGGACAACTTTTTCATACAAACATATATTCGCTGGGTCATCTCAACTCTTGAGACCTCGCTTAGCTTGGTCAATTTTTACATGGGATTCCCAATGTAAAAATTCAGGGAAGCGATTATTTTGATACTTTATTATATCCATAATCTCTATTATCAAAACTAACGTGCCTTTATATCGACGTTTTGCAAATACAATGGGAACTGAATAAAAATTTATGCCAAAAATAGTTCCTTAATAACTAATACTTTACTTACTTGCTTTAATACTAACTTTGCCCTAGACCTTCCATAATTAACACAAAGGCGAGTATCCTCATAATAATACTAAACTATTTTATAGGGTTCGACCTGTAAACGACAAAGAGCGATCAGTAAGAGAACGGAACATGCTAGAATTCCCCGGAAAAGGACAGATTATATGCCATGGGACAACCCCCGGACAGAAACCTAAAGTATTCTCTTATAACGTTGTTTTTGAACCCGCTGCTACTCAGGTAAGGAAAAATAGATATAACATTTTAAGATTTTTGATAATATTGTTAAAAATTTAAGTTTTTATCTGGCAATTAATATAATTTTATTTTATTTTTTTTTTAAATCAAGGCATGGTGAATCCTCGAAAATAACAAAAACGCTTTACTTGTTCTCTTTTTCTGACGACCCAATTAGCGCAGTGGTTCAGCAATGGTCTATTGCGCTGGAGGGTGTGGGTTCGATCCCCACGAGCAGAAAATTATGATGTGATGAACATTGTAATTTTCTACTGTCTGGGTGTTAATTTATCTATAGTATGTATGTATTTACAAAAAAAAAGTATGTTTAATTATGTCTATCAGTTATCGAGTATCCATAGCTTTGCTTAGTTTGGGACTAGATGGCGTTGTGTAAATAAATAAATATTCCTGGACATAAGTTTCTCTCTCATCAAAGACAGTATTAAAATATTGTAGCAACCTTTTACATAACGATTCTTTCGTCATAACACTATTACTATCTATAATTTAATAAATAATTAATTGATCACACTAAGCAAATACACGAATTGATACATGCATTATTAGAAGCAGCAGTTCTTATTCTATAATTAATATGTAAAAATTACTCAAAATAGGTTACAAAATTTAAAATTCAACTTGAATCAAACTTACATCTTGAATATTTTTCATATGCTAATCCTTCCTCCAACAGGAAGACGTTCTAGAATATTCCGGTGTGAAGCGGTTATTAGAAATGGCGGTGGAAGGGTTCTCGTGCACCGCCTTCTGTTATGGACAGACTGGCAGTGGGAAGACTCACACACTCACTGGACCACCGGGCTTGGTAAGAAACTAATTTCTTCTTCTTCTTCTTCTTTTGTTCCTGGCCCTCCTGACTCAGACGGAATTTGCCAACAAGTTTTCACACAGAACATCAGTGAATGGTATAAAGAAACTAATTTATATATAAGTGTATTTATAGGTGACTTTCCAGAATATTCGCTAAGGCACAAAGAAAAAACAAATAGCAACGGCTTATTTCTAAAGTATCAAATTATGTAGATAGTGAAGTAGGATAGACGGATTAGCAAGCAATAGGACACTTTTTATTGATCTATAGGCACGGAATTTTACAGCGCCGACCTGATTATAAAGAGGAAAACTTTGTTTGCTTGTGATGAATAGTCTCAAAAACTTCTGGACCAATATAAGTATAACTATTATAAGTTAACGTCATAAGCATTCAAAAGTTTATAGCAGGCGGCTATCTGACAACTTCTGAAACGCAGTACAAGACAAGACAATCTCAGATAATTTCTGAATGCTCGAAACACTATATCGTTGATCTATACTTATAAAAAACTCTCTTTAATAAATGTTTTATATCTGATAAGAAGTAGCGTTTATGAATTATATTTATAGGACTGCAAACACCACCCAAATCATTCTACTAATCCGACATCGTACTAAAATTTTATTGTTTGGATGTTTTTATGTGACAATTACGCCGTAACGATTGAATAGATTTCGATGAATCTTGTATATAAGTAGGATAGACGGATTAGCGATAGAAAACTGTTTATTCATCTATAGGCACGTAATTTCGCAGTTGCTAGTAATTAATATAAATATATACAACCAACATTTCCATAACAAATACCATTCAGAGCCTGCATACATCAATCGACCCCGTGGTCAATCGATCGCCTTCATACGACATAACTATCTTTTATTATTAATTCAACAAGATTGTAGAACATGCTCCTATAACAAAAAATGTTTAATATCAAATGCCTTCTTTTAAATTCGGAATTCAGATATATATCAGCACTATTGTGATCACAAAAATCAATAAAAAATATTCACACTACAAGGTTGGAGCTTAAAAATAATGTCTGAAGGTGGTATCGAAGGACTGATGATACAATTGGTAATGACTATAATATGTGACAATTTTTAGCTAAGTTTATAGACTTAATAATGGAACAGGGACCGAGTCTATACAAAGATAAGTTTACAGACCTAAATATTTTCATTCTAAAAATACACGAAACTATTACAGTTGTATTTCTGACATCTAATAGCCTTCCGACTTCCTCACTCTAAAAAGTAGAAAATAACTTTTATTTTATTTTTTTGAAATCTATACAAAGTCGGTGCAAAATCTTGTTATATTGAAAATAGATAAAAGAACTACGGTCGAATTGAGAGCCTCCTCCTTTGAAAGTCTGTTAAAAACTCCTCGACTTCTAGAACAAGAGGATTTCCATCTATCTCGAATAGATCCTTGAAGAAACATCACTAAAAATATCATTTAAATTA
Organism: Phoebis sennae; assembly: GCA_001586405.1. Taxonomy (NCBI): domain Eukaryota; kingdom Metazoa; phylum Arthropoda; class Insecta; order Lepidoptera; family Pieridae; genus Phoebis; species Phoebis sennae. The sequence continues at coordinate 10,940 of LQNK01001455.1, forward strand.
AGAAAAAAAACAAAGTGAAAAATATTTATAAACACCTAAAAGACAAGCATGCGATAACACCCATAATTGCATTTGGTATTGACCTGACTAAAAGCTCGTCGCGTGCCGTAACCAACATGGTATGTTAATGATAACATAATACCAATGCTTATCTACACATTACCACTTTGTTGTAAAGCAAACAGACGCAACTCCTGAAACGAAAATAAAACCTTTCACCCTGTCGAAGTTTCTAATGATTTGTACACTACGTTATGGTAAAGTAAGATAAGCAACTGCTTGTTTTAAGTCAGTCTACCAGTAGTACCTTCAACTTACAGCCATTGTCAATAATGTATCAATGATTATGGATAGATTGTTATGTCAAATTATATGACAGTATCCGTCGTTAGGATATTGAAATCAAAGTAAGTGCAAATAAATAGATTTGTCTGACTTTAGTAAGTAAAACAAGGGATAGATAGAATATTGAAAACGGCCGTTAATGATAAACCAACGGGTTAAAAACTACTTTTTCAAACAAATCTCAAACGCTTAGGTTTATAAGAGTAGAGGGAATACATGGGCTGTTAAATGTGGACACGATAAAGAAGGAGGTCCGATCTCATAGTGTTTGCTATAAACGACGCCTAGCCAGACATCTGAATTAATTGCTAGCGCAACAGCTAGCTTATCCAGACGTTACACGCCGCCTTAAAAAACGACGTGACTTATTTGATTCACAAGCTTGAGACTTACTAATGTATAGGTTATCTCTGGGAGCTAACTTGTACCGCCACATATCACTCATCAAATCAGCTTATAGCTGACCCGACTAATTGCCGATAAAAATCACAAAAAAAGTCAAATCTACCCTCAATGAACATCTATAGTGTGAGAAGTACCACAAGTCATTGTAAATAAAGACCTCGCTAGAGGAAAGATCGGCTAGGAGACCAGGTAGAAGAAGGAGAAAAGGAAAAAAGGAATAGGTTTCCTTCAGAGCGCTTGTCCCGGAAGGCCCAAAGTGGTAAGGAGAAGGCAGAAAATGTAATTTGGAAAAAACATTTGTCCCAAGGGCCCTTATTGCTTGCTCTTACGGAATAATTCTACCTCCTTTACTTCTTAGTTGAGTGAATAATCTGCAAACATATTGCTCCTTTACTTACTATATCATAAATCAGCAGTTTGTGCTGATAAGAGAAAAAGGACAATACTTGCGAGATATATTTTCAAGCGCCAACTCAACGCGTGCAACGTGCAAGAGTGGGAGCCGAGCATTGGAGAATCTTCTAGACGAAATTTTGATTTGCAACCACTTGCTTATCACTTTGATTACCTGGATTCACAACTCAAGGAAGAGATATCACTAAAAAATTTAACTTAAACGTTAAGAAAGTAGATGCAGTTCTGAAAACACAATCCCTAAGCCCCGTTCGAAAAAAATAGATGCTTATTAAACTGTGCCTTAATTTTTTATTGTTCTCATTTCGGGGCGTATTTCCAGGTAGAAAGCGGTGCAAGCCCCTACGCCCCAGAGCACGGGCTGGTGGTCCGATCCTTTGTGTATCTCTTCCGACTGATACGGGACCAACCTGAGAGTCATTTCGTATTGAAAGCCTCTTTTCTGGAGATTTATAATGAAAAGGTATTTCATGTAACCTTGTAGCTTTTGCAGTGTTATTTTTAGGAGAGACTCTAGTGCCAATTTTAAGTGTGGGAGAGAATTGCCGCAGTTAACTATTGCTTAATATTTTTGTGCACTTTTTACAGTCTCCACTATTTGCAATAAATGTTATTTTTCCTATTTATTTAAAATAGAGGTCTTTTTGATATTTAATTTTAGGTAATAGATTTATTAAACCCAGGCAGTTCTAGAAAGCCCTTACAAGTGCGGTGGTCGAAAGAGAGCCGAAGCTTCTATGTGGAAAACCTATTCATGGTTGACTGTGAAGAATTAGACGATTTATTCGCAGTGTTAGAAGAAGGTAAGTAATGTAATGTAATCATGCATCTAGTGAAAACTGATTTATCACTCCCTTTTTAATATATGTTCCTTTTTTTAGAATATTTTTTTTACTTTTGCTGTACTTCATAAGTACAATTTGTTGTATAGAATCTTTGGATCAGTTCCATACAGCACAATTTTTATGTTTAATTTTGGAAAATGTGAAATGAATATTTTTCCATTTTTATGTGACGTGCCGTGAGAATTGACGGTGACGTCAAATGCTCTACCCATGAAAAGATCAACTCATTTCTATTCAATTAAGCTTGCCTTTAAGCACTATGAACTTCGAATTCCTTCCCTAGGTATGCGTAACCGCGCCGTCAGTTCTCACTCAATAAACAGTCACTCGTCTCGCTCACACACATTGCTCTGCGTGCGAGTGCGAAGAGACGTGAGGACTGACGGTTATGTCACGTGCTCTACCCATGGGAAGATCAAATCATTCCGTATCTATTCAAATTAGGTTGCCTTTAAGCACTATGAACTTCGTATTTCCTTCACTAGGTATGCGTAACCGCGCCGTCGGTTCTCACTCAATGAACAGTCACTCGTCTCGCTCACACACATTGCTCTGCGTGCGAGTGCGAAGAGACGTGAGAACTGACGGTGACGTCACGTGCTCTACCCATGGGAAGATTAACTCATTCCATATCTATTCAATTAAGGTTGCCTTTAAGCACTATGAACTTAGTATTCCTTCACTAGGTATGCGTAACCGCGCCGTCGGTTCCCACTCAATGAACAGTCACTCGTCTCGCTCACACACATTGCTCTGCGTGCGAGTGCGAAGAGACGTGAGAACTGACGGTGACGTCACGTGCTCCACCCATGGGAAGATCAACTTCGTGGACCTCGCTGGAAGTGAAATGACAAAGAGAACCAATAGCACGGGGAAGACATTGGAAGAAGCTAACAATATTAATAGGAGTTTGATGGTACTGGGTAAGTAACAACAAGATATTATTTAAGATGTCTGAAATAGCGACATGATGCAATAAATCGGTAGAATGAGAGTAGATGATTGCGTACACTCTTAGTGAATTTAGTACCATTATGGTTCACACCATGATGGTAAAGACTACGATTACCCAAGACACATTGAAATAATACATAAGATCTGATGAAAAATTGAGCCGCCATTTTTAGAGGATTAGGGAGACTTGAAGACAGGAAAAAGGGGCCGTCGAATAATAGTTAAACTTATTTTTTTCCAGGGACTATTCGCAAATATTGCGTCCTCCAAGGAAGTGTGTTGGGGCCTGCACTGTTTCAGATATATGTCAATAATTGCTAGACATAGCGCTTATAGCTCATGGAAGCACTTGGAAAACTATTCAAATTCCAGCATAGGTCCACATATACACATTCTCTCTCACACACATACACACACACTCTTTTACTCTTATAATGTTATGATATTAAGAGAGTGAAAGAGTGTGTTTGAGCATGTATTTGTGTGTGTGTGTGAGAGAGAGAAAGAGAGAGTAATGTTATCATATTTATGTATACAATTAATTAATAAGGTTAATCAGTGATGAGGGGAGGGTGCTGGGATCTGTAACACTGTAGTAGTTAGACTTAACTACTATTGCAGATACCAGTGTACCGACCAAGAATTGCTTGATAATGGAATTGTATAATAATAAATAAATCAATCAAGGGGGACTTAATTTAGTATTTTTGTAAGCGAGGAAAGCCACAAACACAAGGCTCGTTCAAGTTTATAATATTTCTTCTGTTTTATAGTAAAGGCTACACAATCAAGCAGTTCAAATTTTTTCTCTTTCAGGTTATTGCATAGCTCAGTTAAGTGACGGTAAGAAACGTGGTCACATTCCGTACAGAGACAGTAAACTCACCAAGCTTCTCGCTGACAGCCTAGCTGGTAACGGTGTTACACTTATGGTGAGTTTTAGTGTAATTATAATGTTTATTGATATCTTTACTAGTTGTATTGAGACGTGACCGCTTAAGCGTCTCAATCCCCCTGATGAAGGACCTCCGAATCGGTCCGAAACTGTCGGTCTAAACCGAATTGAAACACAGCTAATTCACCAAGAATTTTGATACTGAATAATAAATTGATAATAAAATTGAAATATTACAAATGGACGCAAGAAACGATTATTCAAGAATAGAATTACTTTTGATTTGCTATCCGCCAACAAATTTCAAATTCTTTGTGATTCATTACTACCCGCAACTCTATACAATTTTCCTATTTCGTGCACTTTTAAATTAGAAAGTGTTACCACTATAATATCAGGACTTCCTATAAAACAAGATTGTTTGACTCAGATCGCCTGTATAGCACCAACGAAATCAAACTTAAGTGAGACAATAAACACGTTGAGGTACGCAGCCAGAGCTAAGAAGATCAAGTCCAAACCCATTGTCAAAATGGTAAGCTAAGCTATACTTTTTCTTACTGATTTCATAATTAATATTGAAAAAAATATTATCCTCAAAGCAATTTTCATTTTGATTATGACGTCATAATTCATTATAATTTCTGAGTTGCCCTGAAAGCCCACTTGAAAATGTCACTCTGTAATCAACTTTTTTATCGAAATTTCTTTACTTGAGTGTCTTGCGGGTTCTTCTCAGTAGACACTGCTTTACGAATCAGTGGTAAATAAAAATAAAATATATGTATGTGACGTTTCAAAAGAGTTTACAAAAAACGAAATTGTTAAACTAAACGATTTGAATTTTGAATTTTACTAAAGTATTGTGTCTAGGACGCAAGAGACGCCTTAATATTGAGTCTAAAACGAGAAGTGGAAAGCTTGCAAGCCGAGAATAGTCATCTTCGCACCGCGTTGCACATACAGACAGACTACAACATGGACTCATACAGTGAGTATAAAATAAACATAAATATATTACTTATTGAATTTAACCAAGAACAGAGAAAAAACCCAATTTCTTCATTTTTATGACAAACAAATACAATAACCATAGAAATTGTAATTTGATATCTTACTTCGTTAATCGTTTAGAACAGTATTTTATGCCATTGTAGTATGGACTCTTTTAATAGATAACCAGTTTCTGGTTACAACTGGCATAAAATACTGTCCACAGGTTTAGCCAAGAAAATTCTTCCCCAATACCTTTTGAAAGATTCGTGCAATCTCTTTTTTCTTTAAGCAGAGATGCCGTCCAGTAGTCAGTCCGTTAATAATTTTCTACCAAACCACTATTTAACATAGTCCTCAGCAAATTTACTTGAAAACGAAATCCCAAAATCCACTTCAGGTCACAAAAACCGTCAAACCAAAACTCATTACAGGTCACAAAAACCGTCAAGTCCCAATCGAACCCAACAAACTGTACCAACTCCCGCAATCAGAGCTCGTGGAGCTCATCCAACTGCACATGGACGAGAACTCGGCGTTACGGCACGAGAACACCGAGTTATTCACTATACGAGACCAACTCGCGAGGGACCAGGAGATTTTGAGCAGAGAAAACGAGAGACTGCTGAAGAAATTGGAAGATGTTAATTCGTAAGTATGTTCAGTTATTAATATAAGGCACCAATTATTTTTTACGGTCCAATTCAGCTCCGAAAGGACCGGAAGGTATTGAGCCGCGAGAATGACAGTCCATTGAAAAAAATCGAAGATAATTTAATTCGTAAGTATGTTCAGTCGTTAATACAGAATTGTTCACCATACGAGACCAACTTTGAGTCGAGAAAACGAAAGACTTCTGAAGAAATTGGAAGGTGTTAATTCATAAGTATGTTCAGTTATTAATATGAGGATCCAAAATTATTTACGATCAGATCAGCTCACAAAAGACCAGGAGGTTTGAACCGCGAATGAAAATTCATTGAAGAAATAAGATGTTAATTCGTAAGTATTTCGATGAAACTTAAGTATACTGAGTTCATCCAACTGCACATGGAGGAGAACTCGGCGTTACGACACGAGAATACTGAGTTATTCACCATACGAGACCAACTCGCAAAGGATCAGATTTTGAGCTGAGAAAATGAAAGACTGGTCCTTCACGAGTCGATGTCATATAGTATTTATACTTAGAACTAAACAATTGTTCGCTTTAAGGCCAACGAGCGTGAACCAAACAGTGTCCAAAATTGTAAAACATCATAATGTGAGTATTTAGAATCAATCGTCACTAAGAAGTTGCCTGGCCTGTATGAGAACAGTGTTGTGATGTAAGAAAAAATATTTTATTTTCAAAATTCTGTGTTCGTTTGAGATGGTATAAATTGTATGTAATTGTATTCTTTGACACCACAGTTACTTAAGACAACAAACTTTACAAATCAAAAATATTAACAAGTAAACATAACTTGACCTGACTTTCTCAATGCCCTTAAGGCTAAAAAACTCTTTGCGCGTTTCGGATATACAAATCAAAAATAAAATTTCTATTCAAATATTTTTCCTTAGGACATTATTTGGATGAGCAGTTTTTAAAAAAAGGTTAGTAAAATTACATTAAAATGACACATGAAAAAGTTCAATGCAAATCCTAATATAATTTCTTTCACTTGAAGCATGGATCTTCACTGCATGACATATTTTCACTAATATACAAGAAATACTACTCTAAATATAACACATACTTTTGTAACACTATTATGGAGAGATGATAACTAAAGAAACTGCTTTTTCTATTTAGAGAAAAACACATTTTTACTTTTCTAATTCCATTATATTATTTGGAATTAAATTACAACATAAATCAACATCGGTTTAAACATCATCGTCATTTAGTAGTGAACTTGGAAAAGTAAAAAGTGTTTTGCTCTAAATAGAAATAACATACAATTCTACCAAAAAGCAACAATACAAAGTATAACGAAGTTGCTTCCAAATGCAAAAAAACACTGTACATTTAAGCAATGCATATCTGTTATTTAATTTAAAAAATATATACTATTATTTCTTTCTCATAAAAAATAATTGTTCAATTCTAGTGTATGTACCCGTTCTCCGATAATACCAGCTCGGCCAGCCTACTCTCACGTTGGCTCCAGTGAGTCCAACATTTGGACCAACCCCGCTAGCTCTACCAATAGTGTCATAAGTGAAGACAGATAATTATCTTAAATGTAATAATTTAGTATAATTGTTAGAGCCAAATATTGAAATTCACTAACAAGGCAAGAAGAATAATTAAAGTCATACTTACAATACAAAGACCATGTCTTTGTATTCATGAAAATTATTTAGAATTTCAATATACAGAGCATATTTTGCAAGAAGAGCATAGACCAATCTTAAATAAGATTATATGTGTATCAACATATTAAATTACCAGTATTCAATTAATAATGGTTTGGATGAAAGTAGGCACAGATTATATTTTGCATAATTTAGTTAAATAAAAATTCATGGAAATTGACACATCACTATCCCGTCTCGTCCATATGATAATTTTTTTCGTAAAAACATACATACAAATGATGCTTGTAACTTTTGTAAGAACTAAGAATGTTTACAAGTATAAGTTTAATTTCAGTATTTGGCACTAAGTAAAATGCTTCTAGGTTGTAGTTCATAAAGACAATAATATATTTATTTTGAATAAGAAATTGTATTTGTTGCAGTGTGTATAGTTGATTCTATTTAAATACTTACCATATTATTATATTAAGTCATAAAAATAATTATTTAAATTATTTTGTAAGGCAATATTATTTTATGAAACTTTAATAATATTTATATTATATTTGGTTTTTATTTCTTAAATGAAAAATAAAGAATAATAGTACATTAAATTTAAATAATTGATTAAAATATTATATTCTTTAAAGAAGTTTTATTTTTTCAGAATGTCTTTTTTGGTAATCATGATTTAATGATGTAATAAAAATAAAGATATTTGAGTTTACTGTTGTTTTATTTACTTAAATATGGAAATACATTCTTATGCTAAATTTATACAAAACTTTATACTTTATGCTTTTTATTCACTGCTATTGAGTTATAGTTCTGCTGAGTCATGACACAACAAAAACAGGTTACATTTTTTTTCAACTTGACTTTTGACTTGACTTTTCACCAAGTGGGTATTTATTACCCCTTCAAAATAAATAGTTGTGAAGTAGTAAATAATCAAAGATTTGAAGATGAATGTTCAGAATTCACCTGCTTGTTTGATTGTTATTACATTGAGAAGTATGATTCTCAATAGGTTTATTGTATAAAAATTGTTTACCATCACATCCATGAATTAGTTATTTATTTAAAACACATCAGTCCATAAATATTTTGATGTTAACATACAACTAGTGTCTCCTAAACCCATATTTCTTTCTCTCATAGAACAGATCTGTTTTCGAACTTCCAAGGTTCACAATCTTGGGACACCCATCTCTCTGAAAAATATATTGTTTTATTTAAAAAAACTAAAAACTAATATAAATCTTTTATTTTCTATTTTACACCCTACTGTAGAAATCAAGAATGTTTTTGTTTTTAAGCCTTACAAAAAGATTAAAAATAGCAGTTGAACAGTAATTAATAATATTCTGAATTGCGTAACACTCTAAATCTATAAGGTTTTTAACACTTGGCCATGAAAGTACCAAAACATCTGTTAAAAGAGAGTTATTTATTATTCCAGAGTTTAAAAAGCTATAGTATATTACATGATACTATTATAAATAATAATTTTTACATAAAAATTTAGTAAGGAGTCTAATATACTTACATCTTTTTCCTGAATCGTACATTCCTTGCAATAGTACGCATCAGACACCCCAGGTCCTCCACAAATCACACATCTTCCCTGGTACGACCCGTAATTACATTCATCACAAATTCTCACCAAAGTACAGGGCCGCACGTACGAATCGCAGATTACGCATTTACCGTCACATTTCTCGCAAAGACGTCCAATAGCTTAAACAATATGAAAATACAACATTCGTTTAAAACTTTTAAGCTTAAATTAATAGGTTTTTGGCGTAAATACATCCAAAAAATTATCAAAACAAACTACCAACTTACCGACGCCAGGCTGTTTTCTGCAGAAAATTAAATCGGGATGATGTTTAGCCATTGTGAATACTAGTAAAGACTATAAATAAACCTTATCCTTATCCGTCTTATGTCTTACTGAACCGAAAATATGCTACAATACCCTAATAACTCGAGTTGCAATCTTCTGATTCTAACCTCAAATAAACAAATATTTCGGGATCGCATCAATCTCATTGATTGTCAAAAAGTGACAACTGGTGACAACTCGTTCACTGCCACAGAGTATATTGGTTACTGTTTCACTACAGTTCACACAGGCACGAGTCAAATGACAACAACTACTGTTGAAAATAAATATATTTAGGGCTCAATAACATCAATGTTATATTTAAATCACACTCGTATTATTATAAATAAGGATTAAGCTATCTATGTATGAAAACAGCGTACAGTTCTGAACTCAAAATTAAGGGTTTGCGTATAATGGATGTATATATGATTGTCAACTTCAATCACTGACGTTAAATTTTTATTGCCATTGTCGTTGTCAAAAGCATGTGTGCATTCTGTTTCTATTTGAGCTAAATATTGAGTTTTAATCAGAAATTATTCTTAATTTGTGGTTATTTTACGTTATATATTGAAATAATGACTGAGGATAACGAAAGCAGTGAAAATGAAAGTCAGCAGTCAGAAGCGGAAGATCAAATCGAAGAAAGAAAAGAAGAAACCGAGGAAACAGAAGAGGATAACGGAACATTCAAAGATTTGGTATTATTCCCGTTTATTTTTTGAAAATAGAATCCATTGCTAAATTAGAACCTTAATTTTTGAAATAATTATCCATTTATGCTAAACTTTGTTATTTCTAACCGATTAAAGTAGCGATGTAAAAACATAACCTATAACATATTTAACGTGTTATTTTTTTAACTTCAGGGAGTGGTTGATGTGTTATGTGAGGCGTGTCAGGAATTAAAATGGAAAAAGCCGTCGAAAATTCAAAAGGAGGCCATCCCAGTGGCTCTCCAGGGCAAAGATATCATTGGTTTGGCAGAAACTGGATCGGGTAAAACTGGTGCATTTGCTCTGCCGATATTACAAGCTCTGCTGGAAAGTCCTCAAAGATACTTTGCTCTTATACTTACACCTACCAGAGAGTTGGCATTCCAGATTTCAGAACAGTTTGAAGCACTGGGTAAGATATAAAATTTCTGGAGTAAATCTTTTGAATTACTTATAATTAAAGAGTCTCAAATTTTGCCAAAATAAAATTCAATAGATTTAAATTATAGCTAAGCTTTACAATTATAATGATAATAAAAAAAAGTCAATTTAACTGTAGTTTTAAGATTTGTATTAGTTAAGATATTACCTGGTATATTAGATATTAGGGGAACAGTATCCCACATAGTGCATTTTTTTTTTAAATATCACATATCTCAAGGGTCACCAAATACTTTTTTTACGAGTCTTCACTATTACATAAAAATATTGAATATTGATTTAAGTATATATACAAATCTGCAATTTGAATGCCAAAATGCAGGAAAAACAAATTATTTATTGATGTTGCATGTATAAAATGTCTTAAATTTTTAACTCATGAGCCGCATAAAATAGGCTGGCAGTTCGGATGCAGACCATGATCGGCCATGGTGACAACTGATCTATCTAGTGGTAAAATATATTATATTTATAACATTTTTGTTATTTTAGGTGCCAGTATAGGTGTGAAATGTGCAGTCATAGTGGGAGGTATGGACATGGTGGCTCAAGCGCTAACCCTGTCCAAAAAACCCCACATCATCATAGCAACACCTGGACGATTGGTTGATCACCTGGAGAACACTAAAGGATTCAATCTCAAAGCTTTGAAGTACCTTGTAAGTAAAGCTAGATTTATATATCCTAAAAAGTGACTGATTGACATAGTAATCTATCAACCCACAGCCTAAGAAGCTAGATGAATCTCAGAACAGAAAAGATTTTGATGTTTATTTACAAAGATATAGAGTGAATATAGTTTTTTCATTATATTTAGATAATCATAATTCTTTTTGCTTCTTTAATACTTACTTTTATGGAGCCGAGAGCCTGAAGTGATAAAGTATCATAATATTGTCTTATTATCATCACATAATATTTTTGACTTAAATGCGAGTCAACAAATTAATTATTCATTACTGTTTTTTTTATTTTATGAGTTGTTGAGCAGTTTTACTTTATAACTATATTTCTATATAAACAATGCGCCTTAAGTGAGTCTAAAAGTGTAGTCTCTCCTCCATCCTATTTTAAATTAAATAATTAGTTGTGAGTGTGCCGCATCCAAAAATATTGAAAAATTCAGGAGTATAAACTACACTACATTTATCAATGTATTTTAAATCAGGTGATGGACGAAGCAGATCGCATCTTAAACATGGACTTCGAGGTTGAAGTGGACAAAATCCTCCGAGTGATACCTCGGGAGCGCCGCACGTATCTCTTCTCCGCTACGATGACGAAGAAAGTGCAGAAGCTACAGAGAGCCTCCCTGCAGGACCCTGTGAAGGTTGAGGTCTCCACCAAGTATCAGACGGTGGAGAAGCTGCAGCAGTACTATGTGTTTATACCTGTTAAATATAAGGTTAGTGGTTTTTGAGATTTAAATTTAATTTACAGTAATATAATACATAGTTTGTTGGTAGAGAGTAGAGATATTTTGAATTATCCAAGCACCTTCTTGAAATCTCATAAATTTGGTTTATTAAAATTAGTATGAAATTAAAATAATTTTATAAATGTCGAAGTTACTATTTCTAAGTTGTGTGGATGTGGAGTTACTTAAGCTCAGAAAATCGTGGATGACATTTGTACAAAAAATAATATTTTTTCTTAGTTGCTGCCCGGCTTCACTCGAGTGAAATTTGCCTATAGATTAAGAAAAAGGATTCTATTACCAAATCCATCTAATGTCTTACCTGTATACGAAATCTCATCATAATCCCTATAGTAATTGCATCATCATTGACACAAAAACATCCAAACATTTAAACTTTCACATTTGAATACTAGTACGATCCTTTATACATTACAAATGAAGTCACAAACAATTGCTAATTATTGTCTATTATTATTTTCCAGGACGTGTACCTTGTCCACATCTTGAACGAAATGGCCGGCAACTCATTCATAGTGTTTGTTGCGACTTGTGCCAACGCATTGCGATGCGCTCTTCTACTGAGAACATTGGGAGTGGCCGCTGTACCTCTGCACGGACAGATGTCTCAACATAAACGATTGGCTGCATTGAATAAATTCAAGAGCAAAGCGAGATCTGTGCTCATTTGCACTGATGTTGCATCCAGGTAAGACTCAAAGGGTATATATATGGGTGGCATGACCATAGATAGTCATATAGATTATATTGTCTATGGAAAATTGCGCCTTGTTACTGAGAGTATTGGGAGTGGCTGCTGTACCTTTGCACGGACAGATGTCTCAACATAAACGATTGTCTGCGTTGAATAAATTCAAGAGCAAAGCGAAATCTGTGCTCATTTGTACAGATGTTGCGTCCAGGTAAGACCCATAGACTAGATGAAGATAGTCAGACCGAAGATCTTAATAATTACAATCTGCAACGCACTTACAATTACACTTATGTTTAGACGCCCTAGTGTCAGTGGGGGGTGAGTTCTAGTTTCAAATAGAATTAAGGGGACAGATAATCGGAACGAAACAATGGGGGAAGGGGAAACAATGAAGTCCTCGCGACGCCCCTTTATACTTCCTGTGAGGCACAGTTTGGGATCCTCTGATATAGACCATAGATATACGATTTTATGGCATTTATTTTATTTATTTATTTTTATTCTTTATTGTACATATAAAACAATAAACATAACAAAATTGTAAAAAACAAACGAAAGGTACAAAAGGAGGTCTTATTGCCTAGAGCAATCTCTACCAGACAACCTTTAGGTACACGATGGGAATATCAAACTTTATAAGCAGGCACCAAAAAAGAGAAAGGGAATAGTCAAGACCGTCAGAAGAGTATTTTTCAGTATAATAATATACATATTATATTATAAGCTTGTTATTAAAGCAGAAGAACTAGATACTATGTATCTATGTAATGACTAAAAACCTTTCCTTATATTCCAGAGGTCTGGACATCCCGCACGTGGACGTGGTGGTGAACCTGGACATCCCGTTACATAGCAAGGACTACATTCATCGTGTCGGTCGCACTGCGAGGGCGGGCCGGGCCGGTACCGCCATCACTTTTGTGTCACAGGTGTGTTTAACGATATAAGATGTTCAATTTACTGAGTTACGATTTTTAATTGATTTCTGATAATTATGTATTAAAACTTATGTAAAACTTGTGTTAATTTATATTTATACACTCTCTGAAAAAGGGAATCTTCATTCTGAATCTCATAAAATTCAATTTTCAATTATTTCAATATGCGCAAAATTTATTATATAATAATTATGCGAGTTAAGTTCGTAGCTTATGGTAATGGCATTTCAGGTAAGCTTATCATCACAAAAGAAATTGAATACCCATGAGATTTTTATTTAGTATAAAACAATCGATGCAAGCTCAAAAACAAATAGACCCCGAATTGATAACCTCGTTTTTTGGAAACTCAACAACTTAATTCTTTTTTGTACCATTACAAAGTCAAAATGCTTATTTTCCAAATCGGTCACTATCGAGGTTCTTTTAGAACGTCATTTACATATTTTTTTATTTACCACCGAATCGAAGCTGTCTCAAATGTAATATTACTACTTGACGACCCGATTCAGTGTTTCAGCAACGGTCTATTGCGGCGGAGGGTGTGGGTTCGATTCCCACGAGCAGAAAATTATGATGTGATGAACATTGTAATTTTCTACTGTCTGGGTGTCAATTTATCTATAGTATGTATGTATTTACAAAAAAAATATGTTTAAGTATGTCTATCAGTTATCTAGTTTCCATAGTACAAGCTTTGCTTAGTTTGGGACTAGATGGCGTTGTGTTAAATGTCCAGGAATATTTATTTATTTATTTACTTACGTTCCAGTACGACGTGGAGCTGTACCAGCGCATCGAGCAGCTGATCGGCAAGCAGCTGCCGCTGTACAGGACGGAGGAGAGCGAGGTCATGGTGCTGCAGGAGCGCGTGGCGGAGGCCCAGCGGCTCACCAAGATTGTAAGTACTCAGGAAGGATCTAACTCACACCAACATTGAGCTACACATTTTAAAGTGGTTTTTAAGGTAGATACTTTCAATCGGCAAGAAGATGCGACTCATATGTCAATATGTGTATGTGTTCTTTTACCATTCTGTGTAACAATTTACTGGTAAACCTTCAATAAATAATAAAATAAATAAATATGTAAAGTTCAGATTGTTATGGAAATTATTTTGTGAATGGCTTTAGATGCCAATTTGCATATTTAGCATTTTTTCAGGTGTGTACACTCACCCAATCGTTGAATAATCTAATAATCTAAATGAGCCTTTGATTCCATTTTACTATAACATTAATATTACAAGACTGAAAAAATCTTGTTTTTATACAAACATTTAAACTGGTAGCAATTTAGTGTGTTTTTCTATTTATGTTTATTTGGAAAAGAATGAACTTTAGTAAATGTACACTAAAAAGGAAAGATTTGATTTTTTGTTTTGAATTGAATTGGCTACGGAACTACTTTTACCATTGAAATTCATTATCCCTGATGAACATGGGATAACAGTATGCTGTGGGAGTGAAACCTCGTGGAACTAGTTAAAAGATAATTCTAGTGTTGTTTATAACCTTTACTCAATTTAAATAAATTGAGTAAAGGTTATAAACACTAGAATTTTTTTTTCTCTATTTTCTTAACAAGTTTTCTTAACCATTTATAGAAATGGATAAAATATTCTTATTTCATAACCAGTTATGAAAAAGCGAATAAAAATTCTTCTTTCATAGATAGTTAAGAATATGGACTAAAGGGTTTAAAACATTTTTTTTTATAATT
>LQNK01001455.1:28217-73402 GCA_001586405.1 Phoebis sennae
GCTCACCAAGATTGTAAGTACTCATGTTGTAGTCTATTGCAAGTACTCATATTGTAGTCTATTGTAAGTACTCATATTGTAGTCTATTGGAAGTACTCATGTTGTAGTCTATTATACTAGCTTAGTTCCACGGTTTCACCAGAGTTCAAGTTCTGATCCCGTGGCAACTCCGGGATTATAAGTAGCCTATGTGTTATTCTGTGTGGACCAAGTTTCATCAAGTGAAAGAGAAACAAACATGTATAGATACATCCTCACATACTTTCGCATTTATAATATTAGTAGAACTAGCTATTTCGCACGGCTTCGCTCCCGAAGCATAATGTTATATAATGTATGTTTATCAGGGATAATGTAGGATTCTAATGGTAAACCATTGAATTAGAACTAAAATTTTTGAAATTGGTCCAGTAGTTTCCGAATTATTCAATTCAAACAAACAAATAGTTAAATTTATTTTTCTTTATAATATTAGTGTAGATTAAGTGTTGTAGATAGAATAACAATGGTTATATAGTAAAAGAGAAAAGATTAATATTTTATAAATTATAAAAAAATATATGAAAAATGACTGAATGAATGATTTGTAAATTTAACTAAACCCTTCGGTTTTAATAATACTTTCGAAAATTTTAAAAATATTTATACTGGAATACTTATGTTAATTAAAAAATGTACTTTTTAAATGTATGTTTCAATGAGTAACAATCTCATTCCTATTTAAATTTACAGGAAATGAAAGAACTGGAAGACAAAAAGGGCGCGAAAGGCAAGAAGCGCGCCGCGGACTCCGACGACGACACGGAGGAGGCGGCCGGCGTGCGGCGACGCATCAAGGGCAAGGCTAGGCATGGCGGGAAGAAGAAACGATGAATAAAGTTTTTAATAATTATTTTTTTTTTATTTTCCCTTTTTGTACCAGTGCGATGAGTTGATTACTTTTTGGTAAAACTTTAATTACTTATAAATGTTATAAATGTGAAAGTATAGGTCTATATGGCTCTTCACGCTTAAATTTTTGGTAAATCCAATTCCTTACTAGTTTTATAAAGGCGAATGTAACTGTATGTATAGCTCTTGTTCACTGATGAACTGATTTGGATGAAGTTTTGTACAGGTTTGAAACCCAAGAAAGGATATAGGATAGGAAAATCTCAAGGAAACGGGAGGCATAGTTGGGATAATATGTAATTATCAGCTTTACATCATCTTTGCAAGTTTTTTTTTTGAGATGTTTTATGCATGATTGTTTTTCTTACTTTGTATCAAGAAGTGTATCTTTACATATTTTCTACCTGTATTAAAATGGCAGTGTATTATAATAGAGGAAAAAATAAAATGTATATGAACTAAGAATAAGTTACAAGTCAGTTATTTGACCCTTCAATTATTTTAAGCAAATAATTCAAGCCATACTATTATGGAACCTTTCCATTCAGAAACTTATTTCTTCTTTAGATTAGAAAATGGTCTAAAAGTTCAGAACTACAAAAAATGGAAATGATTATTCCAAAAAACCTCTTCAGTAGTTTTTGCTTGTCAACATAATATTTCCACTGTAATTATGAATGAGCAACAAAATAACAAATATAGGTTTTTACTTTTCTGCATTTGAAATAGTATAGTACTGTTTTTTATATTAAGGAGAATAATATAAATAATTATTCAGTATTTTTTAATTTTCAGCAATTGATTCAGTTTAACTTTTGTCTGTTATTTTTTTGTAAGGAATGTAATCCTGTAAATCTCAACACAAACAAACACGCTGTTTCAATGCTTCTTACAGTTTATTCTACAAAGTAAACAGTCATCTCTTCCAAAATAAAAATAAATAAATAAAAAAATGCGACGAGCGGCTCCAATAGGGGCCGCGGCCTGCGCACTTACACTAAGCGTCAAGAAGAAATCACAACATGGTTTTAATTTATTTAATCGTTATTTATTATTTCTATACAAATAGAACTGTACAGATAATTTTTTAAATTATTTACCACATTTCATTAGCTTTCACGATAAGACTTTTTACAAAAAACTGAAAACTAACGACACCCGTCACGCGTCTCCCCTCGGCCTCGCCCGCCGGCTCCCGCTCCTGCGGCGTGTCGCCGAGACACAACTTTGTTGCTCTCGTGTTACCACCTTACGGCTTTACTGTACTGTACTGACAATCTGGCAGCCCTATTGTGCTAGCGTTACGATTATACTTTCCCACCTCACTGCGGACTTCCGCCGTTCATCTATTTGTGAGTTCAATAATTTCGACGATACATTGGTAATACTTTCTCGACGACGGAAGCCCGACTCCCGCGAAACTCCTAAGTACGGTACATTTTCATACAATTATCGCGCCATGGCAGTGATGTAACTAATTTTTTCTTCGATTTAAATGCACGGACGTTTCGTAGTAAGGTGAAAAAGTATACGACGACAAATTCGATTCTTAGCTACGAGTGCTTTTTGAATTACCACAAATATAATTTAAAAATTTCCCAATAAACATTTAAATAACATAACTGAGTATAGAATATCTTTCTCTTAATAGAAATAATTTAGGCACATTACAAGCACATTCTATTTCCGAAAGCATTTTTTGTGTTCACTCCGTATCCAACGAAAATAATATAAATGTGAAGATGGCCCTTAAGTACAATGTGATATGCGAGCATACATTCATCATAATTTTATGTAATAACTTTGGCCCGAGCTATGGTAAATAAAGCCTCAATCGCATCGTTATAATTTACATATAAATATAAAAAATTATGAAACAAAATATTACGCCTAATTTTGCTGCCTTTAGACAAATGTGTTTTGAACCATTACACCAATCGATAAAATTATATTTCAACTAATAGTTAATATAACTTATTTTAATATGTGCACACTTTGATAAATATGTTCTTTCATATGCTGCTTCTTTAAAAGATATGTTTAACTCAAGATAATATACCTGATTTAAGATTTGGCCTGCAATCTTAACAATAAAGTAATTTTTAAATTAATAATAATTTGTTATTCCGCCAATCGCCCTCCTACCGCGTATTTAACAACTGCCACGCTCTTATCGACAAGTACTTTGTGGTAAGACAAAAGAGCACTTAATTAATTTCAAACTAAACCAGTCTCTATATAACTTTAAAAACAAATGCCCTGAGCGCTCTCAGATTTAATCTTTTCAATTCATTGTGTATCTAACCTTTGGGATTGGATCTAATAATTACAAAAATATTGAGTTGCGGTCCTCTTTTACATATAACAATTTGTGAGTGACAAGAGGTACCCTAAGTGATATTGAATGACATTTCTATGTTTCTATATACTGTCTCAGCACACACACTAAATAAAACAATTGACACTGTATTGACAAGTATTTTATACATTTCAATGATTCCTAACGTTAATAGATCCAACTCAAAGGCGAGATCACTGCTGCACTGAATTTTCCATGACTAGCATAAAATTTATTGGACTTTTACTATATTAAGTATTTCTTTAACAGAGGTATCGGTTGATTCGTCGTCTTTTAAGACGTGCACTTATTTAATTTGCTGTTTTACTCTATGAGAATTTTCCTATTCAGTTATAATGTAAATTTTATAACTGATCTTGTAATAAATGAGATTCGGTAAAGCACGATTAATATAATACGCGTTCCAATACACATTATCGTCCAATAGAGTCGAAAAGACCGCGAATTCGGAGCGCGCTGAGGGCCCTAAACCGATATCACATGTTTTATTATACTTATGAGTCTCATCATAATGATTCACAATTTCGATCGCTTACAAATTCGTTACTCTACTGTACAATATAACAAACTGCCAGAGGAGCGAAAAAATTATTTTACAAAAGACACGTCGAGGCGCCGCACGTAACACATCAAACGGAATAAATTAATATGCGTACTCTCTACATACAAATGTTCGAACGCCCCGGTGGATCACAGAACAAGCGGTTAATACTTACAATGGAATGACGCGAGGATCGGTACGAGGCGGCTCGGGCGGCTCGGGCGGCTCGGGCGAGCTCGGCGCACGCACACACTACACAGTCCGTCTCTGTCGCACGCACTGCGGGCGCGGGGGGCGGCGCGCGGCGCTCAGTTCAAGTCGCGATCTTCTAAGTACTTGTACTCGAACGTGAAGCCCTCCTTTTTCCTCTGGCCCCACTTCTCATAGTCAAAGTATATGTATGTGCCCTGGAAGATTGTTACACAAATTAGCATACTTATAAAAAATATAATTAAAGTAATGTAATGTATCATTTATTATTATTGTAGCGAAATACTGTTATGAATATTTCGGAATTTTCTAAAAAGGTCAATGTATTACAAATTAGAAACGTTATTACAATCAATTAACATTAGTACAATTAATTTAAGACCTCTCAAATAAAATAAAGACTGGATTAGTTGGAATAATTCCTGTCTTTAGGCATTTGCATGATCGAAAATGATAATGGAATGTATGTAATCAAAGTTTTTGGTCATATTATAGCACAATGCATAATATCAGAAATGAATGAAATTTATTATGAAGAAACAACATTTATGTAAACAATGAGATGAAATTTTTTTATTCATCATTTATTTAGAGACTTATAACAAAATACATACCAGTCCCATCATATATTTTCTTAAATAAATAAAATAGTACAACCTTAAAATTTCATATACTGGTTGATACGCAGGCCTATCAACTAAAAACGTAAATGCCCCTTAACCAAGTTTCTATGGTAAAAGTTTAATATGAATATCATGTTTCTCTACCTCTGTATTCCCCTTATAAAAGTCTACATGACATGTTTGCCACACGTGAATGCGCGTTACCTGCTCGTACTCCTCGTTGATGACCTTGGGCTCCTCGTGGCGCTGGAACCACATCATGTACTTGGTGTGGAACCTCCAGCTCTGCTTCTTCAGCGCCTTGGCGGCGAGGTACTGCGCCTTGGTGCCCTCCATGTAGTAGAACACGAAGAACAGCGTCTCCGTCGACAGCCGCTGGAAGAACTCCACCGTGTCCGAGTGGGGTAACAGCACCTGCAATTGAGAACATTTGCATTTTAACATAATTTAAACCTAGACGCAAATTAAAGATTGTTATAATAGTATAATCTTGTATTTGTTTTAACGCGAGTATTAGATTACACTATGTGAACCAGTACGGACTAATAAACCGCGTTTAAAATCCTTTAAAAAGTATTTTATTTAAAATTGTTAGAATAAATAAATATTCTTGGAAATTTAATAAAACGCCATCTAGTCCCAAACTAAACAGCTTGTACTATGGAAACTGGACAACTGATAGACTTACTTAAACATACTTTTTTTTGTAAATACATACATACTATAGATAAATTAACACCCAGACAACTAGTAATCTACTCATGAGGATCGAACCCGCAATAGACGCAATAGACCATCGCTGTATCCACTGCGTCAAACTATTTTATTGAGTGATTTTTTTAATTATTACATTGTAAGCTTTTGCCCGTGGGTTTGCTCGCGTTAAATCGATCGATTCGATTACAATAATAAATAAAAAATTTTGGTCACCTGGTTATAATAGGCGGGCGTCTGACAAATGTTCCTGGGCAGGTAGACGCGCGTGCGCTCGGAGTCGGACGGGTGCGGCATGTGGTAGAACGCCGCCTCCATCATCTGGAACTGCACCTGGTGCTCCTGCTTAAATACCCTCCACGTTATCACCGTGATTCCACTTCAACAGAGGTCATAACACTAAGTATAGTGTAAAAAAAAATATAGGCGCCTATCAATTTTTTTACAATATTATTTTATCAAGTTAGTGGCCTATCAATTTTTTTACAATATTATTTTATCAAGTTAAAGTTTAACATCTTGACGGAACTTGGGTAGAAAATCACCTAAAAGTGATACAACAAATATTCATTAGATAGCACATAGCATAATTAATTTTAACTGCATAACCTCTAATATGCTTATAACTAAGAGGGAACATGCAGTTTTCTTAGCTAAAATTCTAACAATGAATGAATTGGGTATTTGTATAATATTTTAAGATCAATTAAATTAAGGATTAAATGAAGGCAATTAATACTTATTTATTTATAAAGGATTATAAATAAATCAAATTGGCATGTAATTCTAAAGCCATTGATATGCGAGTAAACTTGAGGAGTTTCAAAAAGCAAAATTTGTAAAACAAAACTAAGTAGAAGCTTTCCTAGCTTTAGCATTAGACAAAAATTAAAATATTAAGGTAATGTAAAGTAAGGCCAACAAGCAGCGATACAAAAGTTTTATAAAATATAACTGGAGTTGACAAGCAATAAACTATCCTTTTTCATCTTATTTTCTTAATGACTCGTCCTCGCGGCAAAAATATGTCAAATCAAGACAGATTCGTCTACATTGAGTTTATCTTTTGTTCTTGGTTTAATTATTGTTTTTATTTTAATTTATTGCTTTTTATTATGAGTTGTTTATGACAGAGCCACAACCAAGTACGTCGAGAGATCAATCAACAGATGTCATCAATTTTATACTGTTTGAATCGTTTATATCTATCAACTTAAATCCAACCGTCAATTAAACATCAAAACTTTATTATTATTCTGGTTATTTTTTATATATTAACAAAATATATAAAACATCAATAATCTAACTTTTAAAAAACACATCTGCTTGTCCTGCTAACATAGCGTTGGGTCGGTTCACATTTGGTATCGCTTCTCATTGGCCGTACTATAGAATTATATCAGTGTACTGTATGATAGTTTGTTTTTTCTTTATTTCTATCGGCAATCAGTCGATTAAACTATAAGCTAATTTGGATGATGTTCGAGTGTGATAATAGCTAACAGCTAATAATAATAAATAAGGAGCAGCGTGAGCACAATACATACACGTACCGAGTTAAGCGGCAGCGGGCCGAGCGGCGCCACGCCCAGCAGCGGCGGGATGTGCGCCTGCGACAGCGGCACGCCTCGCCGCGTGTTCTGCAACACCACACCATTATTATTATTTTTTTTTATCGCCAAGCAGGCAAACGAGCGGGCGGGTCACCTGATGGGAAGTGATCACCGCCGCCCATAGTTACTTGCGTTGTTAGGGGCAACACAAGAACGTTGCCGGCCTTTAAGATGTTTGTAGGCTCTCTTCTTGAAGGTCCCACTGTCGTAACTGTTCGGAAACACCGAAGGTGGTAGATCGTTCCACAAAGTTGTTGTCCTGGGCAAAAAGTGCCGGGAGAATCGCACCGTCGTTGATTTGAACGCATCCAGGTGGTGTGGATGGTAGCGGAGTTTGTGTCGAGCGGTGCGATGGTGGAATTCGGCGGGTGGTATTAGACCGAACAGTTCTTCAGAACACTCCCCGTTCTATATGCGGTAGAGTATGCTTAGCGATGCGACATCTCGCCGCAGTGCCAGAGGATCCAGCCGATCGGATTATATTAATACTAGCGTGCTATATACATATAAACCTCGCTCTTGAATAACTCTATGCGTTGGAACTTTTTTTTGTTATTAAAACAATATTTATGAGAAAAATTGCTTGGGAGGTCACCAATGTGGCATTATAAATTCATAAGATCCAGAGGAACTCTTCTGTTTAGACGTCTTGCTGTAGTTTTGTTGTTGAGTAGGGCTTTAGTTAGTGAGTTAGGGCGACACTGTAGCCTTTTCTTATAGGTATGAGGTCATGATGAAGTCTTTCATTTGCCAGGGAACATCTACTATGATTCGAAGCATCTTTGACTGGAATCTATGAAGGATGTTGAGATTGGAATCAGCCGAGGTTTGAACTTAATGCTTCAATTTTATTCAGGAATATTATGAATAAATGTATGAATACTTAGAATCATAGCCTAAAAATAAACTTGTTTGGTACATGTACCATTGTCCATAGACAGTACCAATAAAGTGGTAGAGTTAAGTATAATAAAATAATATAGTTATCAATGTCCAAGTTGGGTTTCTACTGTATACACTGAATATATCCAAAGAGCTTTTAAAGACCGTCCTACCGTCCGACCTATCGTTTTGAAGACTGTGCAGAGAAACATTGAAAGACCCTGACAATATCGATTAACGACCTTTCCGACATTTAATTCAAAGGACACGCGCGACTTGCGTCTAGTCTGATCAATAACGTCTTATTTAGCCTCCGCTCCTATCCAACATTATTCTATTATCTATCTATTCAGATATTTTTTCATTGGATATTCCAAAGATCTTGAATGTTAAAGATACACATAGGCAAATTAAAGAGAGACGAAAACAAAATTGTAAACTGCAACGTCAAAGTCTTATTTACGCTTTAACAGTGTATCAATTCAGATTATTTCTTCTTGTAACAACATTTAGGCACCATAAGCTACTTTAATTATTTCATTAATTTTAATATATGGATTACTACAAAAAACGCACAAATTAACCACCACGTAAAATATACCGGGTCGGTATATCTAATTTCGGCCTATACCGAATAATGAAGCAGTGAGTATAAACCGAGTGAACTATTTCAATTATATGATGGCTCACTTATCGTTAAACAATTATAAGTTTTCTCGCTCCCACGCTATGTGTATCTGTATTCAAGATCTTTGGGACATCGGATAGTTTAGACTAGGGTCACGCAGCAGTAGTATGCAGTAGGGGGGGTACCTGCGTGTGGTGCGCGTCGAGGCCGGCGCGGTGCACGGCCTCCTGCGCGATGCTCTTGAGCGAGGCGGTGGTGGGCCGCTCGGGCGCGCCGCTGGCCGCGCTCGCCGCGCTGGCCGCGCTCGCGCCGCTCACGCCGCTCACCGCGCTCACGCCGCTCAGCGCCGGCGTGCTCGGCGTTTCGCTCACTCTGCCACTGGAAATATTAACGAATAAACAATTTTATTGCATTTCCAAACACAATGAAAGCAACTACACATTATGAAATGTTTATAGACACCGATATTGTGCCTTGTCCTTTGGTATAGTCCTCCTCAAGTGTTCTCCATAGCAATACGATGAAATGTCACAAATAAGATTGTAAATAAAATCTATTATTATTTTCAAACACAAAAGCTACTAGTAGGACACAATCCCCTAATTTTTCTTAACTCAATAGTGTTGACAATAAGATTAATAATTACACGCTTCGCACTCTTGCAATTGCTATTCTCTATCATGTTCTCGCGCGCACTTATGATGTATTGGTAGACCCCTTCTAAGATAGATTTCCGTAGTAAATAAAAACCTCGCTAGAGGAAACATACAAAAATCGACCACAGAACCGTTACCTCTGGAGACGATTGGCTAGGAGAGCCGACCCAAATAGAAATGAAAAAAAGCCATGCAAAAGTGTGATATTAACAAATGAGCCTTTGTTGCTTAGTTAAATAAATATATTATTATTATTAAAACAGGAAGAACTCACTTGTTTAGCATATGCTACGGCGTGTGATGCGCATTGTGCACGGGACCGTTGACTGTGAGGGGCGAGGGCGTGACGCTCCGCGCGCCCTTGTTGACGCTCTCATTGACGTGGTAATTTTAACCGTTGAGAACTCTGATGCACATACTTACTGCTTTGCTGCTTGTATACACTGCGTTTGAGCCAGTTTAAACCGGTTGGACCACATTTATTTCGGCATACTTTTGTATAGTAAACATGCTAGTCATTAAAGGAAACTCACTTGTTTAGCATATGTTGCGGCGTGTGATGCGCATTATGCACGGGTCCGTTGACCGTTAAGGGCGAGGGCGGCTCGGGCGTGACGCTCCGCGCGCTCGTGTTGACGCTCGCGTTCGCGTTCGCCGTCACGTTCGCGCTCGCGTTCGTGCTCGCGTTCGCGTTGGGGTTGGGGTTCGCGATCGCGCTCGATAACGTCGTCGCGGACGAACTTTTTGACGTCTGTGGCGAGGACACCATGAAAATAATTAGACGCTTTGAATAAACATGATTTTTTTTTTTTAGAAATAATTGCTGCTAAATACGGTGTACAAAAAGTAACGACATTTATACCTTGTTGCAAATAAAGAAAGAATATAATACGAACATAATATTAACATTTAACAATAGTCCCTATATACAAGATTTATCTTTACTCATTACAAAAAACATACATCATATCAAAGATGAGTGTTTCTTGACAAACTGAGGTGATTAAAAAATAAATCATCCATCATCATTGCAATATTATACCTGATGACATCAACACCGGCATTTTTATTCCATTTAAACATATGCAAAAAAGGGACATTACATAAATTGACTTACATTTTAAATTTGTAATTAATGTATCCATATCCTATTTAATGTATATTAAATTATAAACGTGGAGCTGTATGTTTGCACGCCTTATGTGTCCCAAATAATTCAAAAATGTATACATTAATAGTAAATAAAGATATTATTACTGTATTATTTATACATTTAGTAAACTTACAGGGGCGGGTAACGTGGGAGGCGGCAGGTGTGTCGCCGTGTGAACCGGCGTGTTCGACACTGGACCATTTTCCAACACTTCTGCAATACAACACATACTATGTTTGAGTTTTGATCACTTTAACACTGTGACAGATACATTTAATTGTTTATTAGCTTCTCGTCAGGGTTAATAAAATATTTCAGTTCTCTTAACCCAGTTAGAAGTCTATCTGTTTATGAAATTTCATCAAAATCTTTTCAGTAACTGCGGCGTAGTTGACATAAAAAATATTCAAATTTACAAACATTTATGATTAATAGGATTTATATACAAACATAGTACTTATATCTCTGCAATGATAATGATGCATTTCTATATTTATTTTATATATCAACATGCCGTAATCGACAGTGAGCCATTATTAAATACTTCTGCAATGCGACAAATGCATTTTTATTATATTTGTTTTCATATGAACACAACATTTTATTAATACTAACTGACCTAAGACGTCCTGACAGAATGCCAAATTCACACAGGAAATCTCTCACAAAAATCACACCAAGAAATCTCCAAGATTTCGAACAACTTCTTATATCAATATACTCCCCTAGCATTATTAGGAATGTAACTAACATTTCATACATATAAAATAAGCTAAGCCATATTCGAGTGCTTACGAAAATATCTAAAGATATTATTTAATAATTACATTAATTCATGTTTGTGCATAAATTAAATATTACTTTATATTATACAGTAACAACGACATTTTATGAATTAACTTTAAAACTACGTACGAAAAAGCAGTTTTATCGATATCGTTAAAACCATTGTTATTAAAAAAATATTCGGAATATCTAATACGATACTAATTTATAGAAATATTACTGTTATTGATGTAAATATCCACGTGAGTAATGCGAAATAAATACGCTTTTACGATTATATAAACAATTATTCACACCCATAAAGTTTATATTTGAAACGTTGAATTTGCATATTTTATTTCTTACTTTTATCTTATATTTGTTGATTTAAGTAAAAATTGTAATCAACGTAAATATTAAACAGAAATCATCGTTTCCTATGCGTCATGTGTTGTTTCGTATATTTCTTGTAAACTCGAATAAAATACTAAAAAATATTAGTAATAAGCGAATCAAATTAATTAGAAGAGAACTAGATGGCGCAGTGAACATTTATTACGTCGCAAAATTGTGTTAATAACCACATATATATCCGCGACATAAAACACCAATTTACAATTCTAATTCGCACCAAAACAATGAAATTACATAATGAATTCAACGTAAACCGAAAACGGCGCAACAATAAAAATGATTCACGTGAAAAAACCACACAGAAAACTGTACACACATGCACTGGACAAATTACCATCGTCCATATTTATGGTCCATTCGCGCGGGAAAGCATTTTACTTTTTTTTTTTAATTTCCGCCAGGCGCGGGTCGCGTGTCGAATACGGCGCGGCGACTGGCCGGAATCGTCGTCTCATCGAGCTTGGATTCGCGCCAATTTGACAGTGATTCGTAAAATTTTTGGCGGCGCGCCAACTTGTTATACGTGAATGCTTCTCAGCCCATTCACTCGTGATAACGCGCATTTGTTTTGTAAACATTGTAACGTGAGGTTATACGAATTTGATACGGTTTATTTTTCTAATTAGTGGTCTGAAGGAAATTTTATACGCCTTTACAATTGTAGTAATTTACGCATACCTACATATACTTTCGACCTCGATTTGATTTTACATACTGCTAAAAATAACAACATTTATTTATTATTTAAATAAAATTTTATGTATTTTTTGTAACTGAATATATATAAAAACACGATAAGAAATTAATTAAATAATAATAATAAAATAACATACATCAATGATATTATTTTCCAAAAGACCTTCCTCCAACCGTCAAAAAGCCCCGTCCCCGGTCCCAATTAACGTTAAAAAAAAAATAAACAAACTCACCGGTATTATTAGGCCGCTGGTGCGGTGAGCTGGGCGCGGGCGGCTTGATCGGCGTCGACGTGCCCGACGCGCCCGTGCTGTTTATACTGTGACGTGATTGCGTGTTAGTTACGATTCATAAAAAAATAAATAAAAAAAAACTTATAAGAAAAATAAAATTCAAACATTTGAATTGACTCAAAGAGAAATTCTTGTAGATAACTATTTATTTTAAAAAGCAATAAAAGCAACGTTTTATACGTTTTTTTAAGGGAAAATCTTATATATTTGTTCATTCATGCTAAGCTATGTTTTGCTGTACTTTAAAGATTTCGCTGCAAATTATTCCCCATGACAAAAATTCAGCAATTTCTTTTATAAAATCTTAGTCGAATGAATTAAAATACAAAAAAATATCATGCAATGTAACTATATTGTTTCATAAAAAATAAAATGAAATGTGGCTTGAACATGATATATGAGTGAATTATAAATTGGTTGATAGGCATAAAAGTGCATGACTAATATGTAAGGTTAATGGAAATGTTTATGTATGAAATTGTGATGTGGGCGGTATGAATAAAAAATGCATAATATGCAAATGTGTATGCGTATATTCGTGTTAGTGTAAGCATGTGTGTACATGAAAGTGGTCGTAAGGGTACTTCTTGAGTGATGATGGATATTTAAGAGAAAATATGCCATTTACGTCATGTTTTTTTAATACGCCGCGTTTTCCGCCTGCGCGGTTCGCCATTACTCAGAAGGCACAATTAATATGCGTGGGTGTGCGTGTACGTAAATAAGACTATGTGTACGTGCGTGATCGTGAGTGCGTGCATGTGCGTATTATTAGCGGGCGTGTGAGTGTGTGCGGACGGACCTAGTGTTTATGGTGGAGTAATTGAGCCCGGAAGTGACGGATTTATGTGCAAGGTAAGAAAAAAGAAGAATAATATGTACTAGTTTTAATTTTGTATCGGACTGACCGAGCGCGGTAAAGTTAGCCGGACTGTGCGGAAGTATGAAAAGTGAAGTACATACTACATACAAGGGTTTGACCTCTGTTTGACCTATGTTTTTGCGTGGTATGTGAGCTTGTGGGTTTGTGCATGTGCATGTACGCATGTTAGCCGGTAGGTTTGGACTGAACTACTTTTTGTAAGGGAGTGATTGAGCGCGAATGTAATCCGTTTGAGACCCGCATCTGAGGTGTATGTTTTTTAGCTTCTATGCGTGTGCTTTTAAGCTTGTGTGCGTATGCATGTACGTTAGTGGGCCGGTGGGTGTGGACTGACCTATTGTTTGTGGCGGAGTGATTGAGCGCGAATGTCATATGTTTGAGACCCGCATCTGTGGTGTATGTTTTTGAGCGTGTAAGCGTATGTTTTTAAGCTTGTGTGCGTGTGCATGTACGCATGTTAGTGGGCCGGTGGGTGTGGATTGAACTATTGTCTGTGGCGGAGTGATTAAGCGCGAATTTAATCCGTTTGTGACCCGCATCTGCGGTGCGTATGTTTTTGAGCTTTGTATGCGTGTGTTTTTTAGCTTGTGTGCGTGTGCGTGTGCATGTACGTTAGTGGGCCGGTGGGTGTGGACTGACCTATTGTTTGTGACGGAGTGATTGAGCGCGGTAAGGTTAGCCGGACTAGCGTTCGCGCCGCACGACACCGCACGGAGCGGTAGCGGCTTGACCGGCTGAAACACGGACGTTTTTAAGCATTAGTTTTAGGTTCTCTGTTCGATATATTTCTTGACTTTACATTTGAAAAACAAAAACTGTTTTTTTTTAATTTCGAGATATCGAGGTAGTTCCAAATGAATAACCAAATTATAAAACTGGAGTTAGTTTTAGGTTCTATACATTAATTTTATGAATTTATCTACTGTACAACTACTATACTGTCTCAATATAAGAAATAATATATGTTTTATAGCGTCGGCATTTAAATGTTTTCAAAGCCAACGCGTTCGAACAATATTCACCCTATCGACTCGTACTCTACGGCCAAAGAACCTAAAACTAACCATAGACAGAAAATTTCAAAAAATCAATACTCCACATAACTACAACTTTATAATTGAGGTATAAAATTGAAGTTAATGATGATATCGCATGTTAATGTAGTGATGTGGGGGGGCGTGTGGGGGGGACTCACTTTGGTGACGTCATCCTTCTTCTTCTTGTCGATGTCCGCTGATTCTGACGTGTGGTTGTGAAGGTCGAGCGCGGGCGACGTGGGCGGACTCGTGCCTGAAATTATTGTTAATTAAAACACTTGAATTATCAACCCACTAGCTGAGCTCCGCGGTTTCACCCATGTTTATCTCCCGTTCCCGTAGGATTTTCGGGGTGAAAAAAACTTCATCCAAATCAGGCCAGCAGTTTCGGAGCCTATTTAATGCAAACAAAGAAATAAAAAAGTAAATCTTTTTTTTTTCACAACATTTGTGCCCAAAAATATCATTAGTTTGTTTTATAAATTTTTAGATATACAACCATTTATGTAGTTAATCTTCTTCATTACTGTACTTATATTTAAATCAGTTCAAAAGAGGTATATATTATTACTAAAATTGTTAACAATATTTACTGACAAATATTGACACAGCAAGTTAGGTTAAGAATTAGCCTTTAATGCAAAATTAATCAACAAAATGAACATACACTAATATCAATAAGCTCAATCACGTCTGTCTATGTATGTGTGAAATATAGTATTTTATTCTATTCTATTCTATCTATTGATCTATATTAATACTAGCGACCCGCCCCGGCTTCGCACGGGTGCAATGCTGATAAAAACCTTCCTCATGAGTTACTCTATCTATTAAAAAAAACCGCATCAAAATCCGTTGCGTAGTTTTAAAGATTTGAGCGTTCATAGGGACATACAACATGACACATGACAGAAAAAGCGACTTTGTTTTATACTATGTAGTGATTATAAAGCTGAAGGGTTTGTTTGAACGTGCCAATCTCAGGAACTACTGTTTCTATTTGAAAATTTGTTTTAGTGTTAGATAGCCCATTTATTGAAGGCCACTCCAATATTCCCACAGGAACGAAGCCCTGGGGCGCAGCTAGTGTCATATATGTACACAATTTCATAACTAATTTTAAATTTAATACAAAAATGTCATACCCGAAAGCATGCTGGTGGGTGATCCGGGCGAGTCGTTGCTGTTATTGCTGTCCGTCGTCGCTGATGAAGGCACACCGACTCCGCTCAGCTCGATCTCGTCCAGGCCGTTGATGTCCTCGTATATGTACTCGTTCTCCTCGTAGCCGGGCTCAAGCGAGGACACGATGTAGTACTCCACGTCCTCCTTGATGCCCTTTATCTGGAACGTGATAGATTTCTTTTCTTTACGTAAATCTAGCTATCGATTGAGCGAGACGGAGGCGATATAAACATAGCTATTCACATTCAAGCCAAGGAAATAGGATTGAAGTTTAGTAACATGTTTGATAAATTATATTTAAAGTTTTTATTTAAATTATATAAGGCATTTTGTAAGACTGTAGCAAATTTGATAATGGTTTATTAAAAGCTCATCAAAAATAGATTTTAATAAAATGTATATAGAAACTAGTTTTTTTTTTTTAATTTTTAATACACAGTATTGAAAGCCCATGCAAATTACAGTTTCTCTTCAGCATGCAAGATAGTTGGTTATAAACTTGTAAAAAACCTTTATTCAATAATTTGCCTGGGTTATAAAAATAAAGTACAGTCCAATAAAATTACTTTGTTTCATTTTGAAAGCTAAAAATAAATGACTTTTATTTGATTGAAATCAACTACTGCAAAACTACACTAAAAAGAACAAAGAATTGAGAATCACCTGTTCAA
This sequence comes from Phoebis sennae, assembly GCA_001586405.1. Taxonomy (NCBI): domain Eukaryota; kingdom Metazoa; phylum Arthropoda; class Insecta; order Lepidoptera; family Pieridae; genus Phoebis; species Phoebis sennae. The sequence goes on from LQNK01001455.1 coordinate 44,432, forward strand.
CTTCCACGGACATATTATCGAGCATCCTCAGCAGCGTCTCCAGTTTCTTTATGTGGTACCTGTGCCTCTCCAGTTTCAGTTTGAGCTCCTCCATGCGATCCTGCTTCTCTTTGTCCAGCCGCTTCTTCTTACCCACTAAAAGTGACTCCACCTCCGATTCGAAGAGATCAATCTGTAATGGAATTGAGTGTTATTCATTGATTCATCAATTTGAAACCTAAAGTTAGGCATCCATCAGTCAGATTCCTAATTTGTAAACAAAATATGTTACGTTGGTGTGGCTAGGTGGACATATTTGTGTGAGATTCTATTAAAATTACATGATTCGTCAAAGACGATGCGTGCTATAGCTATATGTGGTCACCTAGCATATTCTATTGCACTGTTTGGTATTAGCTTCCTTTAAAAATAAACAGTAACTACTTAACAGACATGATCTAAATTTTGTTAATTTTTATTCATTTATGAAATGTTTAACCTGCTAAATTTAAAGCGCATGGTATAAAAAGATTATAACTTAAAATTTTGTTCAATGAAAGATACTATGTCAAAATTTGTTATGACCTAGGTGTTTATTGGTTTTCTTAATGATTATTGTTTATTTACAGTATGGTATAGTTGTTATTGCAGTATTATTTTTATATGATAAGGATAGGAATAATAAAAATACATCACTGTATAGTTTCCTTATTGACCTATTTGACCAAAAACAACTATCTAGACTGTATCCACTTTTAATAACATATTGCTATAAAACAAAATAAAAACAAAAAATCACTGAAATTATAGTATGTGATTCTTTTTATATATGTTGTACTAAATAAGTTATTACTCTCTTGTATGAAAATTTACGACAATTAAGACTTTTAGCAGGATTAAATACATAATTTATCTACACTAACATTATAAAAAGGAAAACTTTGTTTGTTTGGTTGTAAGGAATAGGCTCCAAAACTAAAAATTCTTTGTTGTTCTACTACCCCCAGACATTCAGTAACAATTAATTCTTTATCCTCTATACATCTACATGATTTATATTATTTGAACTCGACATTTCAAATTTTGTCATGGGCAGATTGAGATAGTATGTTGTTTTATTTGTAAAAAATATATTTTCGTAACTCACTTGTAAATTAAGTGCGTCGATGGAGGATATGAGCCATGAGGACATCTCTTCCCTCTCCTTTTGCGCCGGGTCTAGTTTCTGCGCGGCCCCTAAGCCTTCCTTTGAATATGCCTTTGTCTTTGTTTCTCTTTCCACCACTTTGAACCTTTCCATTTGCTGAAATTAGAATTGAGAATGTTAGTTAAGATATACTTTGAGACGATAATATTTAGTCTATAGAAGAAGAAATGCAATATACACTCTACATGATTTGTATATAAGACAATAAAACTGTTTTTTCTGGAGTAAATAAATCAATGTTTAAAAAGAAAGTTTTTTAATAAAAGATAGGGAGCTTAGAAAAAATGCCATCAATAAAAAATCCATAAGGACTAATCATTTATAAAAGAGGTAGCTTGATAAAAAGAGTATATGTGATAGGTTCAAGGCAACTAAACTATTTTTATAATAGAATAATACTTAACAATAATTAAATATGAACACAACTTAATTAATTATTGCCATACACTATTCCAATTAATGCAGTGCAAATTATAAGCTTATATTTAATTTAAAAACCTTCATTATGGGAGTAGATAAAATGTGTAACAATTTAAATGGGAAATCTAACATAAAATTTATGCATAATATTTATATTTCTTTATTCAGCTTGTTAATTTTACTTATATCAAGAAACTAAGTTTATTATTATTCAACTATTAATATTTGAAAGACATCTTAGATCATATGAAAACTTATGAGCTTCATCGGAAAGACATAACTGCACTTTATCCAGTATATTTGCATGAGTCAAGCACCGAATAATGTCATGTTTACTGAATTTTAAACATAATTTTTGTGTCAAATACTAAGTTATTCAAATATGGTCATATTTTCAGGAATTGGTAGTGATAAACATTATTCCCATTCTATTATTGATATACAATAACTTTATTTATAGTGAATGAACAGTGAGTAAGTGAAGAAGATATTAGTGATGGTAAACTAGTAAAAAATTTACTTTCATTAAGTTGTTTAAATTTTTTACAACAAAGTCACCTCAAATTTTTCCTGCAGATGTTTATAGGTAGCATTTATAGCATGTTTATAGTGTATATATATATAAGCTTTCACTAATTATACCTTATTGGTACAATCTAAGCTAATTAAAATAACTCAAATTTATGGTTCAATTAGAACTTTCAAGAGTCTAGTTAACACATTACTTCTAGTTCTATAAACAGTTGCAAATTATCATGTCATAGCCAGTAGTAGCCAAAAAAATAACTTTGTCTTTAAGTTAACATAAATAAGAGAATTAAAAACTCAGTCGGTTTAGCCAGTAATTATTTAAAAGAGAGTTAATGCTACATACAGTAAGAATTCTTGTATAACAAAAAATTACTCATTGGATACTATAGGATTAATTATCATTTATAAAAAGCTGAAAATGTCAGTTAATATCATGGCACCTTTATGGTATGTTTAGTGCAGAAGCGACAACAATAAGTGATAGGAACAAGAACACATGTTGCATGAACCTGTTTTTGTGACAAGGGCAAGTTTGTTTGGGAATGTGCATCTTTTGTACTCTACTTATGTTACCATCTACCTATTGGTGTTTAATAACTGGAATTTCTTAAATTGGTAAGATAAGTTGTATTTAAGGATTTTCATAAAATTCTATCAGCTTAAAAACCTTCATATTTTTGTTATTCTTAAGTTTTAATGTAGTCCCTTTTTGTTATAAAAGTTGGTAACCAATTAAATATCTTTAGTTTAAGTTGCAGTCTATATTTTATCAAAAAGAATTATTAAAAAATGTTTTAATTTAATTTCTGTCAAGATTCCAATTTAAAACTAATTCAAATTATTAAGCTGTCTTTATCATCTACAATGATTAACATATATATTGTTTATTTTGATGAAAGTCAAGTTATGCAAGTGAAACCATAATAATTAACTCAATTAACAAATGTATGGCCGAGTGTGGCCATCACTGGACCATTTCAAAATGCATAGTAATGTAGAAATGATTACAACAGAATAATTAAATCCCTTCTTTATCTAATTTTGTAGTGATTGCCTATGGAAATTAACAATGGATTTTTTATAAGCTTAAAGAAATTATTTAAGTACTATTTATTATATTTATTTTAATTTGTAAATTGAAAAACATAATTATGTTTGATTTAAAAATTCTTGCCATGTACACCAGTCAATTAGCTAATTATTATGAAGAAATAGGAAGTGATAAAAGAAAAATATACTTAATCTATAAGCATGAAATATTAATGTGATTCCAATCAGATATATTTACATAAACCATGGGAAACTGAGTACAATTACAGTTTAAACAATGGCTTTATCATCTTGTTTAATTAGAAGTTAAATGGAAAATTGTATGAAAAATTATACTGACAGAAACTGATCTTAAACCTGATTTAATTATAACTACTATATGTTTCATAGCACAAGCACATCTGTATGGTTAAGCACTATATTTAAGGAACAAGTTAATAAAAACCAATAGGATTCTGATTATATAGCATATCTTAAATGCTATATTTTTATTTCTACAGTTTTTTTTCCAGAACTAAAAATAAGATGTGCCTGTGAAATTTATATTATTTGTTAAACACTTAATTTATAAAAGTAGATACTTTAATAAAAACCAATAGGATTCTGATTATATAGCATATCTTAAATGCTATATTTTTATTTCTACAGTTTTTTTTCCAGAACTAAAAATAAGATGTGCCTGTGAAATTTATATTATTTGTTAAACACTTAATTTATAAAAGTATCTATTTTATCATAATTTAAATTAATTAAGAGACATTAAAATGCTTAAAACCTATTACAATCTTATTAAATAATAAATACTCATTAACACATTAATCATTATAAGTTTCTTTAACTACCAAAACAGAAATCAACAAATCCAAACAGTCTTAGAATAATTAGTTTCAAGGAAAGCAATGATAAGTAATATATGCTTGTTTAAAGGCTTTTTATGACATTTCTACTCTTAGACAATATGAGCAATATTATCTATGCATTATCAGTATTTAATGGCATTTATGCAAATGAATGTAAACAAAACATATAAAATAAATTGACTCACTGTTTCTATTAGTTTCCTATATTCTAAAAGTGTACTCTTATCCTTAATCTCTCCAGACGCGATCCACGATTTGATCTGATCCCGTAGCCTCTGGAGTTTTTTAATTTCCTTCTTGAGATCTGCCTCATATTTTTCCTTCTGATTACTGTTCGTCGCATTGTGGACCTTCTGCCAGATGTCTTCAAACGTCTCCACACCTTCCGTGACCTTTTTTAAACACCTATCTATTTCACCTGAAAACAACATTACTGTCAATAACACGAATATAAACCCGTTTCGCACATCTAATTCATAAAACGTGACAATATTCGCTCTCAACATTGTTTACACAACTCAACTGTTCTGTTTTCGCATCCTCAGCGTATTGATACACAAAGTTATCACGTTAAACTTGGAGAAAATCGACGATTATAAGCACGTAGGACGCGATTAGCACATCAATCAATACATAAATATTGCGTGTAGATCAAGTTTTCACGACATATGTCGACTATTTAGTGCACTTTTCGGTATTGACGGTACGGCGGAGGTCCCAACGGACGGACAATAGAACTCTAGAACACGTATCTACATAGGTTGGGGTCAATCAATCCCTAACCTGATAACATAACAAATTACCTTGCAGTTTCCTTGTCGCAGCCATAGCTATTTACACATGTGGACGAACGTTCCGTACATATCCTAAACATACAAACTATTTACAGGGAAATGCACTAAAATTATTGATAAACAGACAATCTACACATCTGAAGCTTTGTTCGAATCCAAGATGGCTACCGTACACCGCTCGAACTCTCAATGACTGAACGCATCCAGGGCGATAATCACAGAATGATTCTGTTTCGCACCTGGAATTGCATTCAGTGTGATTTTTTCATAAATAAATATGAATATGTTGTCACCAAAACAACAAACTTCAAATTTTCTACAATATGATATTTATTGTACGTCGCGTAGACCATCAGTCAAGTGCGCAGGCGCAAAATAATAGAGCAACCATAGACAAAATAGCCACTAAATGACAATTATAGGGTAAAGTTGGCATATTTTTTCATATAAATTAATAAAACACCATTTTATTATTCATATAATTGTTTCATACCTGCCAAATTATACTGACAAATAAACTGACACAGAAAAGTGTGATTGATACAAAATTTATATAATTATTTATCTGTATCAGAGAATTACAAAATTTATATCCGGCAAAAAGTTCAGCTTTTTAGTCACTAGATGTCGCTTATAACAAAACTTCACAAATTGTTTTATTATTTAACAAAAGATGGCAGGTAATATAATAAAAATTGCTTTTAGGCACGAAATTATTTAACACAGCGATAAGTTGTGAATGAAAATGAAAATATGTAAGTACTGCATTTGAAATGCAATTCAATGTTGCTTTAAACGTTAAACTTTAGCTCTAATAGAAATGAAGAAAATATCACCGTAAACCGTCTTGTTGTTAAATTATATCATCTATTTGTAAATAGATTTGTACAATATCGCGCCAATTCATACGATTATGAAAGTAAACAATGTTCTTACCGCGATTGTGCTTTTTGTGCGTTTTTCGATGTTTGGACGCAGTCGTGTGCGCCATGATGACTTTCGGGTAAACATATAACTATCAAGATCAGCTGACAAACTATAGATGATAAATATATTAACCTACCCTCACATTAAATATTAGTGTAATTTAAATATTTTAACGATAGCAATTTTTTAAATTAGATTTTTAATTCATTATTAATACTAAATACTTAATTAAATATTAGTCCCAGGTGAACCAAATTTTATAATTATAATATTAATTAAAGACATTAACTTGATGGATGGATAGTATTTTTCTTCATGTACACCGCAAAAACCACACTTAATGGCGTTGTGTTGAGTGATCTAAAAAAGCGCTGTTTTACTAGATTGAAAATTCTACTACTAATGTTGTAAATGTGACACTTAAATCCTTTATAAACTTATTATAAAATAATGCGAAAGCAACTCTGTCTGTCCGTTTCCTCATCACGCCAAAACCACAGGACGATTTTGTATGAAATTTTGTATTTGTACATAGACAGTTTGAAAACCGGAAAAGGACATAGGATAGTTTTCGCATCCTCAGCGTATTGATACACAAAGTTATCACGTTAAACTTGGAGAAAATCGACGATTATAAGCACGTAGGACGCGATTAGCTCATCAATACATAAATATTGCGTGTAGATCAAGTTTTCACGACATATGTCGACTATTTAGTGCACTTTTCGGTATTGACGTTACGGCGGAGAGCCCAGGATAGTTTTTATCCCGGAGATCCCACGGAAATATACGCGGCTGGGTTTTATACATGAAACACTTAGCTATTACGAATTAATCGAGGCATAAATTTGTTTTGAAGATAAACGATGATATAATAGTCCTCTATAACTTGTATAAAAGGGTGTTGTAAAATTGTAATAGCTTTGTTTTACGACAGCTTTATCGTTTAACGAGTACTTGGCCCGTTGACCGACTGTTGATAATAAAACGCTGTAATTATACTTTTTGTCAACATTGTTGTGTAAGTCGATCTTTGTTTCAGCATGAATGAATCGAAAATGGTTCTATGAGACAGTAGGACCTTTGACGGTGTTTTTTTCTTATAATTAATGACTTTTAATTTAGCTTCTTATGTTCCGGAGATCTTTGTAATTTCAAATGTTGCAACTTAAGGCTTTCCAATTGTTTAAATGAGCTGTAATTTTCTAAACGCGTACGTAGGCTGGATGACAAAGTAATATCAATAAACTGTTCTTATTTTTTTTATTAAATTATTGTATTTTCCAACTATACTTTTTGAAATATAGGTAGGTATAGTTCATTCACTTCTATGGGTGGCTTTCCTTAATGTTTGTGTGTCAATGAGGCAGCAACCACTTGACGGATTTTGATAAAATTTCTACGATGTGTTAGGATACTTTTATTTTATACGAGAGCAAAGTCGCGTCCAGAAGATGGTTTAAAATAAATTTACAGGCATGCATGTTTTTGTTTATTTCACCACAAAATATGTTGATATCTGAATTCAACTTTAATAATAAGTATTAAGTAGAAATGACCTGACTTCGTTAATTCTTGATATTTTTCTCAATTGTATGTAATGGTTGTGTGATACCTTCGCCTAAAGTGATGACATTGCAAAATGAAGGACAGCAAACATAACATTAACACATTGAGATCGTGACAGTATGCTTAATTGCTTAGGCACCCACGGAACTAAGCACCTACTCGTTATTATACTTACGTGGAATTGGAAAAGTAAAAATATGTTTTTCTATAATAATGATGTACACTTCGCATTGTAAGGGCTAGGAATATTATTAAAAAAAAAACTTTTTAAAGGATTTTAAACGCGGTTTATTATACATTATTTTACATTGTTATTTAACCCGACGTTTCGAGCACTTTACAGCAAGCGTGATCACGCTAAAAAGTATTTTATTTAAAATGGAAAGTACTCGCGTTATAACAATCTCAAGATTATACTAATCAAGTACCTAATAAAACGAATATTTAAAAATGCAGGTTCAAGAAGTGGCAACTGACAATATATTCTATCGAGTATAATCTATACTAATATTATAAAGCTAATCTCAGGAACTAGTGGTCAGATTCGAAATTTTTTTGTGTTAGGTAGCCCATTCATCGAGGAAGGCTATAGGGTTTATAATATCATCCCGATATTCCCTCGGGAGCGATGAATGGGCTACCTAACACTAAAAAAATTTCGAATCTGACCACTAGTTCCTGAGATTAGCGCGTTCAAACAAACAAATTCTTCAGCTTTATAATATTAGTATAGATAATTGATAGCAGATATGTGGATAGTGGGCGTGCAAAGCCCAATCATAATATTTGACTCGGTACATATTAACTGTTAATGACACAACGATAGTCATAAAATTAATAACGTTTATTTTCTGACGTTGCGAAGTTAATATCATGATTAATTTCAGATTTTCTCAACGAATGTTTTAGAAAATTTTACGTAATATATAATGTATGTATATCCATACTTTGCATAATTACATAATGTATTGCCAAAAAAATTGTCCAGCTTATTTATAAAGATACTTTGGACAGATAGTATGGACTTACAACTTATATTTTTTATCCATAATATTAATAGCACCTCGGAGCTCAGCTAGTTTTTTTATAAAAAAAAGGTTAGTCTTATCTTCTAAAGGTGCTACCGTAAGTCGTATGATTCAACGACCCAACCTCATTATGCCATACCCAACTTAAATATTTCAAAATTTTCTATGCCCTGTTTATAAAATTTTTAATATCAAAACATTATTTGCTTAAATGATAGGTTTTAGGAAGCAATCACTATCATAACACAGTAAGTAAAATTTCAAAACATAATGAAAAACTAATTTTAATATTGGTAATATCTAACGTAGTTGTACTTAATATTAATTATTTACAGCATTTTCTAAGAATTTACTTGAATTTCATATCTAGTATTGAGAAGCCCGAAATGAAAGGGTCTAAAGTCGTATGGACTCCATTTTTGAATTGCCTTTTTGCATTGCGAATACCATCGCATTCAGTCAAACGTGAGGAGTTGTTTGTGAGGTGCGATACAGAGATGCGAGCAGTAGTATTCCATATCTGACTTGCGCCTGATCTTCAGACCAAGTATTTTTCTACATTTTCTGATTTTAAGCCCATGCATGTCTAGTATATACTATCTCCATTTTCCTTCCCTAAATCTTATCACCTCTCCAAAACATCTCCAGACGTGGCTGTTTGTGTTAGATTATGAAAATGTGTCATAAAATAATTGTGTGCGGTGACGTCACGGCAATTAATCTCTGTCGGGGACTTTCATCATTGATTCTCAATTAAGCGGCAAACAGGGTATTTGGTTACAGGGTGTTTGGTTGTGTCGGCTGCCCGTGAAAGATTGGAATATTAAAATGTTCACCTACGTTCGAAATGATGTAGTCCGGTCAAATTACGCCAAAAATGAAGAACCTAGAAAAGTAGTTAAATTAAAAATTTCTTCAAAACGGTCTTTCAAACGTTACGTAGTTTGAACGTAAAATTACCAAAGATACACATAAAATATCTATACAAAATGTATCAATATTTGGCCCGGAGGCCTGTTTTACCATCCCATTCCTCTCTCATTCTATTCTACTCCTCCCCGAACTCCTTTACCCTCCCCATACCTCAAATCGGCAAGGCGACACTGACTGATGTTGTAGATGTTCATGGATTGCAGCCAGTCACTTAACATCAGGTGAACCGCATGCTCCGCTTGTATGCTCTAGCATAAAAAATGTAACTGAAGTCCCATTACATCTATTGCGGTATGGGGTAGGTGATAAATCGGTTTCAGATGACCATATTGTGTTTTGGGGCTAATCGGTGATTAGTTTTCTGCTACCTGCCAGTCTATTGCCCATCGATTGTAACGTATTTGCTACGAACTAAATCAACGAGGTAAATCATGCAGACAAACCAAACAATATATAAATACAGATGAAGAAATAATGGAATATTTTCAATGATACAATTAAAACAAAAATAGATTGTTATCACGATTCTATATTTATAAAAATACTTATCAATGATAATACGATAGTCTTTTTGTAAATACAAATAAAATTGACGCTTGGTAGAATGTAGACTGTGGTGTTAATGACTAAGTTATAGTTCCTATTTGTTGTTGTAAAAACTTTAGACTGATATTGAAAGATCTTGACCTAATGATGAAGGGAAGGCGCTACTGTTAAGATGGGGTTTGAAAAGATAAAGTGAATCGTAAAACCTTATCTATATTTTTCCTTATTTATAAATTAATACGTGACGCAAATACTTCGGACCTCTCTTTACGAAAATTGCGCGGACGCAGGAGCATAAAATTTGGCACACCTATAGTTTATGTGTAGGAGAAGTGCAGAACGCTAATATTTTTCTATAATAGCCCGTATAAAGTACATTAAATCAATAAATTACGCACACTACCATGCATTTCACACACATACACAAGCATTTGATTATGGTCGAATTTCGACCACTTGTATTTCTAGAATAATCGTTTAATATTACAACTGATTTGAAATTCATATTGCAGTCGGCCAGAATAATGTAGCAACATGGTGATTAACATGTATTTAGATAAACTGTTTTATTATTTTGTGACAGTAATATGATAATCCCTTAACAATTTGTTATATCGATAAATATTATTTATCGTTTTATTTTTCTTTGTGTTTTATGCCTGTTTTGAATTTTTACGCATAACTTCTAAAATAATTTCTTTTTGACATTTTGCTATGAAAAGTCAATTTTTGTCAATAACATTTTACTAGTGTTAGCAATTATGCTTTAATTATTAATTTGTTTCCTTAAATATACATTAAAACCTTATTTTCAGTAACCTGCCTTGAATAACTGGCCAGCTATTGCAAGTTCGACGATTAAAAGGCAATCCGGCATTGTGATTGGCCAATGCAGATTGCCGCGCTTTGTTTTTTCGGCGTGGTAGAAAGAAGATGTAATTATTGTGAGAGCGTAATTAAAGTTATTGAGTATTGTGATAGATGTAATTAATATAGAAACATGTTCAATATACGATGTACCACAAAACGAGATAATCAAACAAATCTCTGTTTTTCATAGTAAAATTATATTTTAAATTGGTCCTCAAGCAGATTTCGTCATTTGCTTTATTTTTTAAAGTTCCAAAATTCATACTCAATACATATTTTTGCCTATAGTCATTTCTTTCGCCCTAAAGGATATTATGAAAATACGACACATAAGTCTCCTATTTATTTATTTATTTATAAATTCAACATTCTTGTACTTAAAGCTAACGCCAAAACATTCATTAGATTGAAATATAGTTTACATAGATTCCAGAAATATGGTACATACAGTGGTGAATTGGTCGAACCTAATCATAAAAATATCAATATTTCTGTTGGACGCCAACAACTTATTGAGTAAATGAAGAGCAGACTGTGTTGGGGCGCTCCAGGCCGCCGCTGCTTTTCTTCTTCAATTACACATACTTTTAACTCAATACTGATGCTGTTTTATCCATCCAAAATGTAGCTGATCATCAATCAATATTCGCAAACGATGATTAATATCGGAATTCCAGACGAAAGATCGATAAAATTTCCACTCGAATATAAATCGTTTTGGATATCTTCCAAGCCCTGTAATGTAAACTGAGGTTTTGTTTTCAATTATGAAGTATGTGGCGAAAAAACGGTTATTTCATTTGCCATAAACCATTTATTGCTTACTTCTCTTGTGAGATATTGGGAAGTTGCTCAGGTAGAGTATGAATTGTATAGAACGGATGCGGGAGTATGAATTGAAAGAAAGAACGAATTTATGTACTAAAAAGTACCACCACCAGCAAAAAAATATTGACATACTAGTGATACTATAAAAATATTTACACAAGCAGATAAAACAATAGAATTAAATTAGAACATTATTAACTGACTAGTAGGTATATACTATCAGTTATCTAGTTTTCATGGTATAAGCTTTGCTTAGTTTGGGATTAGATGACTATGTGTTAAATGTCCAGGAATATTTATTTATATTTTGTATTATAGGTGGAAGTACCCTCACAATAAAAAGGAGCCCACTCAGCTCCAGCTGTCGCGTGATAAGCGAACACAGCACTGATTTTCAGTGATTTACGTAAACAGCAACAGCAACAGTATTTGCGTAAACAGGCTTCAGCAGCTTCACATTGTACATATTCAATATTCATATTTATTGAACTTCATATTTACGTGACGTATCTATCAGCTGGCCGGCAACGCGGGTCAATAGACGATTAAGAAAGGTTGAAAGTAAAGAACATAAATTTGGAAAGCGAGATCAAAAGCGGGATATTGGCAGGAGAGATAAAAGATACTGTGGTAAAAAACAGCAGTAAAAAACGTTCAATAAATAAATCATATCATATCAACAAAGCTTAGACGACCTTTTTCATTATTTTTTACGTGTTCAGGTACATGTTCTGAATGTCTTGTAAACAAATGAAACGCTAGCTATGTAACACCTTATATTCAGAAACGTCATAATACATATGTTGACCTGACAATCGATGTATATTGCGTGCTCTCTGTACTTTTTTATATTCTATGGTAGCAAAGTGTTATTTATTCGGTAGTAAAAGCGAAAGAATGTATGGTAAAGTGGATTTTCTATGCCAATGATGATATTATTTTATTATAATTTAATGCGCTTTTACGGGGGAAAAATATGTATTTAGTCAATAAACAAAAGTGGCGATGATCTCGGGTTTTCTATAATTTAACGTCATAATAATAATGACGTTAGACTTTTCAGTTTTATACAATTTTCTTATACAAAATGTAAAATTTGTTTAAATTTAGACAGTTATTAAAAGTAGCTTACACGTTATTCTTAACCCATATTATGTATACCAATTTTCATGATTTGCGTGAAAGAGTAACAAACAGACATCCATACGTGCATTCTCACAAACTTTCTCATTTATAATTAGAAGGATATATCACATTCAAATTTATGAAATTGCATTAAGAAATTCAGGACAAGAATAGTTATAGGATGTTCATTTTTTGTAAGTCATTAAACATTTTATTTATTTTTTGCGGTTTACTAAATTTATATTATTGGCATATTACAGTTTTTAATAATTTATTTGTTATATTCACTGACTTGCGAGTTCCTTACTATGCTACTAAGTACTAATATTAAAAAAGTGAAAGTTTGTGTGTGTGTGTTAATCACGCCGTATTAGTAGCTAATAGTCTATCTATATACGATGTGATTATATAAAATTAGGTGATCGGATAGGTTTTATTGATCTATAGACCCCAAATTTAACGTGAGCAAAGCCGCAGTCAGAAGCTAATGAGAAAAAAATGATGTTATAATAAAAAAAATTGCCAAAAAATAGAACCGACTTCCTCGCTCTAAAAAGTAGAAAATAACTTTTATTTCATTTTTGTTGAAATCTATACAAAGTCGGTGCAAAATATTGTTAAATTGAAAATAGATAAGGCACCGACTTTGTCCTTCCTAGCTTTTCAAAGAATCTCTGTACAAATTTTCATCCAAATCGGTTTAGTAGTTTTAGAGCCTATTCAATACAAACAAACAAATCTCTCTTCTATAATATTAGTATAGATGAAAAACGAACGCCGAGTGCAAAAGTTAGCATTGCCAAATTTCTGCGAACCTGTTGCGAATGGAAATAGGTTTATATTGCTATAAAAATTGTTCTGAAGCTCCGACATTTTTCAAGTCACGTGACAAACTATACATATTTAAATATCATTCCTACACACGTTTGAACGCTGAATTTTATTACTAGCGCCACAGATAATATAATACTATTTTAGCTAGCGCCTTACTCTCGCGTCGTTTTAACTGAAAACTAAACTTAGCCAACCTGCAATTGACGTATTTACCCGTATTTTCTTAACAGCAGCTTTCTTATGTTGGCACATGGGGCGATGCATACGGAGACGTCATAATATATTATGTCAATGGCGAATGCATGAGACGCCGTAAATTAACTGTATGTTTGTCTCTGCTGAAATGTATAGAGTAGAGAGTAGAAGAAGTTAAGAAAAGAAAGAGCCTAAAAAGGAATTATTATTATTCATTAATTACGTAACCAGTGAGTAACATAAGGTATTTATTTATCCAATTAAACGGTTGCCACCAAATACATTAATTGACATTACACAGTAATTATAAAAAATAACAAAAATATAAACATCCAAAATAGTAAGTATATTTTATTAGTGTTTAAAAGCTGCTTATAACCGCGTGTTGAATATAGTCCTAAATAAAATGATAAACATATACCTATTTAAGATACGACATAAATATTTTATGATATAAATACCATGGCACATGGATACATCTTAATTTAAAGACGTGATATGGAGGAAGTAATAAAATGCTGATTTGTATAAATATCTTTTTATTGTTTTTAAATTACATGTATTAGGGTTAAATCTGTATACATTGAAATACTTATATTGGACACTAATTACAAAATGTGAAATTCCATAGATTTCTAAATTTATCCAAGTATTGCAAATAATTTAACTCTATGAAAGATTTAAATATACTATGAAAATCTTGTTACTATAGATTTTTATTTAAACTTTTTCTCAATAATAAAAAAGGTGATGTGTGTGTGTGAAAGTGAAAAATTAAGAAAATTGAATGAAACAACTTACTCTTATAAGGATTTTTTAAGCTGATTCTTTCACATAACTTGTGATATGTATGTTATTTCTTAACTTTGAAATAAAAATTTACATCTTTTCAATCCGACCAACATCCGGTCGTAAGAATCTGATTCCCCAAACATCAGTCAATACACACAAATAAATTCAAAAACACGCTTAAAATAAACATCGCAATAAATCCTCCGCATTTGCGCACATTACACATAAATAGTCTCACATAAGTGATAATAATTACTTGAGCTTGGCTTTCAGGATCTCTGAAAAAATATTCCTTTAGTGTTTCGCCAACCGCGTCGGAGAACGCACGTCGGGCTTATCATACAAAAATACGATCATAAAAAGATTTAACGGAATTAGTGACACGGAATATTTTATTTGCACACTTATTTGAACAACCTGTTTGTTGGAACATATATTAAATATTGGTGGGGGAAAGTAGCAGACATGTGAAGTTTTGAAAATGATTTTTGGATTTTCGAAAGACAATGCATTTTTGTGTGTGAAAATGAATTTTCTTTTTGTTTTGCTTCCGTCTTGGAAGCATATTTTGGTTGCATGCCTTTATATTTTAGGTAAGTTTTAAAAATCGATTAGATAACATTTTTTTAATTAATTCAATATGTCAATTTTTTTTAATTTATACAATATTGTTGTGCATGACTTTTATTTAATACATAAGTTATTTTTATTGCTGTTCTTTTTTTTATTTTGGTGTGTGCAATAAAGCACATTTTCATTTCATTCATTCATTTCAATTAATTTCATTATTATTCAGAATTGAGCATAAAATAACTTTAAATTGATGCAAGATTAAGTTTTTTAAGTACGCTTTTGAACATAATCCGAAACTATGATATACATCTATACGTGTATAGATAAACTATTATCTAGTGTTTATGTTGATAAAACTAGCGGTGCATTAATAGATTTTGATAAGTCAATCAATCTAACTGGATACTGTATTTTTGACATTTTAAAGAGATCTAAAATGACACTTTTAATTTATTTTTTTTGATCTGATTGGACCGTCATATGGTTCAATATTAATCTTCTTTTTTTATTGTATCGTGAGATATATACCTATTAATAACAGGGAAAATTTGCATAATAATTAAGGCTTTGCTATTTATGTCATTTACTATAGTTTATTCTTAAAATTACTAGATATCTATTAGGACTGTGCTAATTCCTGTATTAGATCCAATGGTGTATTAGATGCAAACTATTCTGTAATGCAACTGCGTACATCTTAACTAAAAGTAATAACTCTGTCTAAGTGTCTTTTCTTCAAGCCCGAACTACTGTATCGATTTGGATGAAATTTTGTACAGAGATTGTTTAAAACACGAGGAAGGACAGACAATAGCTTTTATCCCGAATCCTATATAATTATATATTATATATTCTTTCAACTTTCAATCGCTTTTAGCCTCATTATCTTCCTTTGGATGTCGTAAGAGGCGTCAGAGGGTAATACTGATGCATAACCTGGGCCATCCTCCTTTGCCATCCTGTTTAATTCCTCCTTCAATTTCCCATCATGAATCCTCCCTTTCCTCAAGCCGGCAAGGCATCTGTGACACTTTGATGTTGTAGATGTACATGGTATCTGGGTGACCCGCATGCTTCGCTTTTCTCCTACGTAAAAATACTCTAAATTTGTATTGCAGTCGGAGCCATCAATGCAGTCTTGCCGATACATAGTTTTGTTTAGTTTAGTTTAGTTAACAGTAAATTTCCGGGCTCTCCTTTACAAATTATTTAGCGCTTCGTCTAAAGCTTGCACAACGCTCGAAGGCGTCATTTTTCAAGAGATCATGTACCCCAACCCCTTTTTCTTATCAAAAGCCCACGAGACACCCACAGTTCTGTTCTCAAATTCTGCAATTTTTTTTTATTTTGTTCTTCATAGACACTAACTATTGATAGTGTTTGCCGTCGGCTTCTTTGTTCGTTATCAATAATAGATGCCCGTAATCTAGCAGTCACGCCGCGAGAACACAGCACACACGCAATGCAAACAGACAAATTTAATAGACACGCTGTTACGCGGATATTTGAAGTTTTGACGAAAATATTTTATAAATACAGCATGTTTGTTTTTATTTGCGAATAAAATAGATAGACTTACTAACTATGATTTGCGTGAGTTACTTACTCCGATCTCTGTATCACCTCTCGACATCTCTCTCTTGATCTGTCGATCATTACGGAATGTAAAAAATGGCGACATTTATTAAAAAAACTAGCGTTCTGCTCATAGCATTAAAACAAACAAAAATGAAATCTTCCCTTTATAATATTGACATGTATTGTTTTTTTCTTACATTTTTTATTATTTATATTTAAATTCAAAACACTAATAATGTTTTCTAATTCCTTATAGTTTTCCGTTCATTCCTGAAACCACCTTACAAATTTCATCCTGCATGTTCAATTTCTGACTGAAAAACAAGCCAAGGCGTGTAAATTCGTCTGTTTGTAATTGTAATAAACTTAGTAGTTACGTTTACTAGACAATTATCGGCGTTAGATGTCGTCTACAATAATAAAACATTAATTTAATATCAACTGTATTATTTCATGTTTATGTAGAGTCATTTTTAATGCTTTTTTCTGTTCAAATGTAAGTCAACGTTATGGGTGTAGGTACGCTATATAAAAGTATGCCTTATATACTATACAGATAAGGCAATAGTATAATAAGCAATTTACTACCACTAGCAGTGCTCCGCGGTTTCACCCGCGTATATTTTCCTTTCCCGTGGGATTTCCGGAATGAAAAGTATCCTATATCCTTTCTCGGGTTTCAAACTATAATGGTAGCACCAATTTCATCCATATGTTCTTCAGTCTACAAAGTTTCAGCATTTTGTTATATTATCTGAACCGCCCGCGTCGTGAATTTCAATTGAAAGTGCATTAGATATCTATAGGTGCTAAATTTTACGTCCACAATTAAGGTTTTAAAAAAACACTGCAAAAAGGTTCTAACAAACAACCCCTTGATTTCGTTCGACAATTCTAATTGAGTGAGTACTTGGCTACATCGTAACCACACTACAAACTCGTAAAGCGTCTAATAAGGAACAACCAGACAATTTACCGCCCGTGGTTCTGTTTACTGCAATGTAAATATTATTGGACACGAGTGAATGTGCTATATTTTGACCTTTTTTCCAGTTCTTCAATGTATGGTTTAGTAACTCTTTAGTATTCTGTTGTATGGTGCCTTCTGCTTAGTTTATAAATGTTCTTATAATTGTTTCTTAGTTCTCACTTATAAAACACGACGAACCTTACTTATAACGCATATGTACATAGTATTGTTGTCAATTGTACATACACATGATAACTTTAACGTTAGATTTTGAAAGTGAGTCCCCGAGTTTTAACCAAAAAAATTACTGTGACATACAGATGAGGAACGATATCAAATGGGTGCCTTTTTATTGCTATAACAAAAATTAAGGAAGTTATAAAAATATTACAGCTGCAATAGTTAAGGCGGCAGGAGCGATAAAGATTATTGAAATTATAATTTATTAATCCATAGGCTCGAAATATTTCAGCCAAAAAAATTGTTCTAAAAATATGATCTTTTATGAGCCTGTAAAAGAACGGACATTTTAAAAGTGCGTTCGTCAATAAAATATATTCTTTATGTAGTTGGATCGCATAAAACTGTACATAAATAACTTGGCAGACTGGATTGGATCGGTACATGTTTAACTGATTCTTGAATGGAAACATATGCTTCGTTCGTCAATTTGAGTTTTATTGTGATATGTTTTTATGTGAAGTACCGTGTAAAATTCACAACACAAACATAAGCATAGAAAAGTAATTATAAAAAACTTAAAATAAAGGGAAGAGTGCAAATGGCGGTCTTAATGCTAAATAGCATTTTCTTCCAGACAACCACTTGAAAAAAGGATTTTAATATAAAAAGTAGAGTGATAGGTGGGTGAGCAATAACAAGTTAAGCAATTAATTATACGCTAAGTAAAGCAATTACTTATTAAGCAATTACTAAAAGAAAAAGTCATAACTACTCCCAATACTTTTTCAAAATAAATGTAACTTTCGTGTCCGCACGAAACGATATACGTCTTCATTCCTGATTGGTATGAGTAAGGAATGGAATTTTTCCCGGCGTTTGACTTCCCAACACATTACAATCTGGTGAAATCAAAGCAGATGCATGAACAGGCATCTTTTATGTGAACGTGCTCTATAGACCGAGTTAACGCTTACCATCAGGCGTAACTGCCAAATATTCACCTAATCAGTATAAAAAAGAGTTAGGGACCGCCCATTAATCACGTGAGGTTCAAAAGGAGGGTGGGTGTCTATATAAAATGACGAAATATCACATGGGGGAGGGGGTTGTAGTAATATGTCTCGTGGATTTCTTTTTTCCAGATATTTAACTAAGAATAGCGGACTTAATGGACGGACCCTTGCATATTAGTAAAAGGATATAAAATAATACAAGAGAACTTTGATTGAAAGCTTTGTAATCGTTAGTATTCGAAAAATGGTCATATTTTAATAGTTTATGTTAATGTATAATTATACTCATATTATTGCACAAATATCCTATAAGAACAACATAAAAATATCATTGAAGTGTAGTTACAAGTATAGATAAACTCTCGACATCATGAATTGTGTATTGTCTATGAAAATTGCCTCTTGAAAGCCCTGAAAAAGTAATAGATAATATCTTTGTTCATTAGTCTTTAAAAACATCAATGTATGAATTAATCGTATCGTACGCTATCACCTTGAGTGACAAATTTAGACATGATAAGAGATTTGATAAGCGTGAGATTTGGTAAAGGCCTGAAGATTGAGAAAAGAAAATTGAGGATTAATACATATAAATGAACTAGCTTTCCGCCCGCGGCTTCGCCCGCGTGGACTACAAAATTCTGTACTTTGCGGATTTTCGAAGTAGAGAACATAAAAGTTGTCATACCACATAACAATTTTTAAGATTTAGAAACGTACATTTGTAAATATATCTCGTCTAAGGTTTAAGTTCGAAGTATATCCTACATAAATATAACAAAAGTTTCACTGTTCAGTTTTATATAATTCTAATAATTCTATTTTAATTTTTTTGCAAAATATTGACATTTTGGAAATCTGTCCTATAATCTCAGAATGAAAAAGTTGATGTTTGCATGCATTTAACGCATATTTGTTTATGGACGCAAATAATATCTTCTGCATGTTGGTTAGTCTTTGCTGTGATTGGGCGCCATGATCGTAATCTACTTTCGAGATCAAGAGAAGTATACATTTATCAATAAAAAGTGTTGTGCAAATAACACTTAAAAGATTTAATTTAATATACCTACGCGCATTGATGATGTGTTTTGATGGATCACTTTGAACCCTCATATCTTTTTTATTTGTAAACCGATTTGAATGAAGTAAACACTAAAACCTCCGGGGAATAGCCGTAATACATAATCGAAAACCGCATTTAAATCGGTTAAGCCGTTTCGGAGCTCACTGCGTACAAACGCCCGACAAACAAACAAACAGACAAACAGACAAACCGACAAACAGACAAACAGACAAAAATTCTAAAAATCATTGTTTTGAGTTTAGAATCACAAATGAAACACGAAACACTATTTTTTTCTGGAAAATATCAAATGTACAGACACGGCTAGTCTACGATTTTATTATATGTATAGATTATTATTGATAGGGTTAAAAATATTCTTATTCTGAGAGGAACATTTTTTAATTTTAATTGATTGTGATATGTTTATTGGTGTGATACTAATGAAATACACGAGCAAATATAAATTTTCAAACCATAGATAATTATTATTTTTTTCTCTATATTTATTTATGGTAACGATTTGTAACAAAGACGTGTTTGTTACAACACTTATAACTCGAGACCTGCTCGACCAATTCAGCAGAAAATTTGTAGGGAGAAGCTGAGGACCAGGAGAAAAACATATATATTACTTTTAATCCCGGACATCCCACGGGACTGGGCTATATACGCGAGTGAAACCGCGAGGCACAGCTAGTAACCTGTAAAGAAATCTCAGAACAACTGAAATACCTACTAGCTATATTACTGCTAGGTCGTTGACTCCATAAATGTCATATCTATTGTGTTAATTATCACCCACATTGGCTTATACAAGGAATTTGCCGTGTAATATCTTTATAGCCTGAATGTATTGGTTGGTGCTACTTTTTTTACAAAAAGGAATTGATATTCAATTATTTTGGTACACAGATTAGAGAATAACAGGCAGATGGAGTTTGCCGAAGAACACGACTGTATTTGTGACATGATACGTCGAACTAGACAAACGTTTTTGTATTTGCTTTTGAATTTTTCGGCGTCACTCGAGTAGTCGGCGCACTCCATCTGCCTTTTATTCTCTAATCTGTGTTTAGACTTTAGGATATAGTTTCTTGAGATTTTCATCACCATGTACATATTATTGTGGTACTAGGAGAGACCACGTTGCTATATTATTATGAATCGAGTCTACGGCGTAGGAGGACCGCAAACTTTATCGGGGTTCACTTACGGGTTACAGGACTTAATACAACGATGTGGCCAAACCGACATTTATTTGAGTTTTTATGAACATTTTAGAGCAAACCAAATTATTCCGTCTTCGTTTCTTGTACTAAATCTACTTAATATTATAAAGCTGAAGAGTTTGTTTTTTTGAACACGATAATCTCAGAAACTACTGGTCCGATTCGAAATTTTTTTTTAGTATTAGATAGCTCATTTATCGAGGAAGGCTATAGGCTATATATCATCCCGATATTCCCACGGGAGCGAAGCCCCAGGGCGCAGCTAGTGTTAGTATATGAATGTTTACGAAATTAATGATAACAGTATTAATTAATTGCATACTTTGAAGACTACTTTATTGGATTAATTTTAGTATTATCAGGTAATTGCGTTCTATATCAATATGCTGTAAGATTCAACACAGATAATGCGGTTTACTGAAATAAATGATAACGAATGAAATCTTGAATTTCGCAATATTGGTGATTCTATATTATTATATTTTTTATCTAAGATTGTAATTTGCCAATAATAAATATCTACTGAAATGAATAAAGAGAACATGTGTACTTACTAATATTGTAAGAGAAAGTTGCTTGTTTGCGTTGAATAGAGTTATCGGAATTGATCCATTTGATTTTTTTTTTGGTTTGGTTTACTTATGAAATTTAATGATTGAAGATCTTAATGATTATAACAAGATAAGGCAGTAGATCTAAAGGGGTGACAAGTCGAGGCCCATTTAAAAGTCGGCAAATCTTAGAAGACAAATGCAAAACCGCTCCTTTTTTCGCTGGCACTATGAAGATGATAAAAGTAAAATAAGCGAGCAAGGAGCCGCATTTTTCAGTCTTTTCCCGCCAAATAACAATGAAGATTCAAGGCTGCGATAAGGTATAAGATTAATAACAAAAGATTCAATTACTCTAATTGAATGATAATATCATATGATACTAGGAACATATCCAGGCGAGGTTAACAATGGAGAACTAGAATTTTATTCGATTACGACTAAATAGGTTAATTTACAAAGATACCGGAGGAGTGAGTCATCCAATAATTGTTGGTCACCAGGCTGCTCTTTGACTAGGCGATTTACTCGCTTTTATAAGAATAATTTTATTTATAACTAACTAGCTCTGCCCTACGGCTTTACTCGCTTATACAGCCCGTTCCCTTGAGATTTCAGGGATTAAAAGTATCCTATGTCATTCTCCCTGGTCCCAATTGCTACGAATTTTCTGCCGAATTGGTCCAGCACATATCGAGTTATAAATGTTGTAACAAACCCGTTTTTGTTACATATACATATATTAAATTGAATATGTCATTTATGTTCTTATTTGCGACTTCGATCGCATTTTGTTTCTCTCTTGTATCGTCAATTCAAACCTGTGTTTTAAACATGGTAAATTCGGTCTATTTCATTTAATTATAGGCACATAAAATATTAAAATTATTGCCTGCCACGGGCGCGCATTGATATATTTAAAATATATCAATGATAATTCTATGTTTTGCCTGGCTGAACACAGATGACTGAATCCAAACTAGTTTTCCATAAGCCAGTTAATGAAAAGTATGTACATAATTACTCTTTATCAAATATTATCTACCCTATATCGCATTGGGGAAAAAGATATTTATTGTTTATGCCTATTTTTAAATACGTACTTGCTTGCCCGAGCTATTCGCGTTGTAAATCTAATGTAAGGTACAAGACTTTTCATTTAAACGGGTATGCATTTATTAGATTCGCCTATTTTACCCTCTCTACCTTCGTAACTCCGCACTAATTTCGCTTTCTTCATGTTCAATATTTTCTTTTGTTTAAACTATTTGCTTGAAAAATTTTATCAAGATCGGATTAATGATACTTGATTTATTGTCGGACAAACAAGTGTACATACATTCGCCGGGCTATTTTGAGTCTGACACCCGTATTCTAAGAAGTTACCTTAATTTTACTTCCACTCAGGTTTCGTCAAATATGACGTAGGACAAATTTTAATCGAAAATTCATGATTGAAGTAACATAAAAATATAATATTTTAATAAATAGATCGAAATAACGGATGGAAGTGTTCAATTTTCGTCTCCGAAATTTTCTTAACGTAAGTGGACGTGAGTTAGTAGAGTTTTTTTCCGACTCAGAAAGTAAATTTTCGTTGACAGAGGTTGAGTGAAGTCGAGAAATGCTCGAGATACGTATTAGAATACGGGTGTGAGACTCAAAGTCAAAAATCTATAATTAGAAAGGGTTTAGGATGATGGACATACTTTCTTAAAAAAAAATACATTTAAAAACTCATCGTGTCGAGGCGTCCTTACGGACTACATTATATACGTTCTCATATACCCGCGCCGGTGGCATGTTATCAACTATCTATTAAACGATAATGTTTTGATAAATATTAACATAATGCAATGAAATAAGTGCCTGTTTCCGTGGTAAATAGTACATAAAATCTATGGTTTATTGACATTCTTATTTTGCTATTTAAAGTAAAGATGTTCCGGATACTAATCCTTAGACATTACAGCAAAAACTGTTATATATTTTTTAATTACTATCATAAACAACAAATCTTTAAGTGTTTATTACAATTTCAAAAAAAAAAAATTATTAATTCAGTTTTCCAATTCCGTATGTGCTTCCTTATATTATTTCTTATGGGTACATAGTGCGATTTGGGCACTATCATATTCTTCATTATGTGGTTAGTGGCTAAGCAGGAGCCTGATAAATATATTCAAGCCTCTCGAAGTCCCTTAGCTTGAGCGATTGTATTGGTTTACCTCTGGGCTTGAGAGATTGTATTGGCAATCTACCGACAAGCTTTCATGCATATTACTGACTTCTCTGAAGCAAGGAAGCGCTCGGTCACCTATCAAAAGACTAACTGCGCTGTGCGTTGCTTAACTAGCTTTTCTTTCACCGTTCGATAAGTGCAAAATTTAAAGCCACGTTGCAACAATGTTCACACCTAAAATAAAATAAACACTTCACTTTCGATCCAATTTATGACAAACCAAATAAATATATACCTATATTTTATGCGCATTTAAATATTTAGGAATAGCAATATTTATTTATTTTGCACCGTGGCCTAGTTAAGGTTTGACGAGAGACACTTGCATGACAAGCCTGATGGATCTTCAAACGGCTTGGCATGCTTCCAGCACGCACATTTACAATTAAATGGAACGTAATTAAATACCGTTAAGTTTCGAACTTTAAGTATCGCCTTAGATGAAACTTGTTGCAGAAGATTCCATTGGTTCGTAATAAAAAAAATGTTTTAAGTATTGTAATGTTTCATTAATAAAGCAATTTTTATTTCTTTTATTCAAAGAGATTTAAGACCAGAAAGGAGGTTTTATCAGAGAGGGCCTCAATCATTCAGCGAAGTATCTAGCACAAACATAACGGAACTTATTAAATCTTTATTTTTAAAGAGGTTTTCTCTTGAATACGTCAACCTCATCATACCTTAAATGTACATTGCTTACATATTCTTAATTTGTATCTTAAAGGAAATCTCTGATTAAGAATATTTACCAAACTACATATTTTTGTGCTTCTTGTGACTTCGGCTTTGCAATAAACAAATCAGACCAACATCCACTTAATTTAAATGTTCTAATCAGTGATTCTCTTTTGTTCCTATTACATTTCATCAGCAAATGTTGCACATTCTCCAATTGTTTTCAAATCCGATATGTCTTTATCTGATCCTTATTCCCTACCTCTCTTGATCTATATTAAACAACTTTTCATTCCCCCTATTAAGGACGTTTCACTCACGCAAATGTACCTGAAACTTTTTTAGTGTTCCGGCTGTTCATCGGCTATGATGTTCTCAATTAAAAACGAGCATAACTGTAAAACTTAACGATAAAATATTTTAGGAAAATAAAACAAAGCTATAGTATGCTTTGCTAAAACTAAAGCACTCTTTCTCCACGTGTAAGAACTATAAAACATCAGAAAAGAATAACTCATTACTGATACATATTTCAGTTCTCACTTCATCACGGGAGTAATAAATAACATATTGTTTGTAAGTATTAACAATTAATGGATTTTCTAGTTTTTGTTTGAACTAAAAATAGGGCAACGGTATTAGCATCAGTGCATTCAACATGCTATTTTATTTATTTACTCTTGGATAAACTATAAAATATACAATAAAAACTACAATAAAAACACAAAACTTTAATATGATAAGCAAGCAAAGATGAAATTGTATGTTCGGTCACAGAGGCTACTATGTTCGGTACTTATAGATTTTGCACCAATTTCAACGCCAAATAATTAAATAGAAAAATCCTTCGCTAATTAAGAAAATTTATTCTTAATTGTTTCTTATTTGTTACTCTTTATATTATTAGCATGTTGTCGACACTATATTTGCACAATTGACGCTACGTGGTTTTACCATGTAATATTTCCTAGAAAGCATTTTGCAAAATCAAAACAGATTTTGTTGATTAACTGAAGGCAGCAAGATAATGATTGATAAAGTTTGTATGCATTCATAAGTACTAGTTGAAAAGTTTACATGAATAAAAATATTTTCTATTCTATGTTTTGACCGGTGTGATGGTAAAAAATTGTCTTGCTTTTGCATAGTATAGGTGTACATGAAACTAGTTCTATTTTAATATTATGTTTATAACATCTATACTCATATTATAAAGAGGAAATATTTGTTTGTTTATTTGTGCTGTAGTTGTTTGGTTCTGTAGTTTCGGTGCCTATCGAAGTTACAGAATTACTATTGAATCTACAGTACCGATTTCGATGAAATTTTGTACGTAGCGACTCTAACTCCAGGAATGACAAAGGATAGTTTTCATCATATGTGAATATAATATGGAGATATAAGCGGGTGAAACAACGGAGCTCATCTAGTATATTATAATTACATTATTATGTTTTTCCAACCCATAACATATACATAATACATAAGTACCACAGACGTTCACACGCTCTTGAATCACATCGTGTTAGTCAATTTACCCATTATTGTAATTTGGTATTTATGGCGTCACATAATTGACGTAAATCTTGCTCATCGAGAACCCATACATTTGAGGACGAATTTTGTAGACGCCCACATAATAATCAGTTAGCGTCATAGCATTTATAAGTATAGGGACTTGAAAGGTGCGTGTTTGGCCACCGTTACCAATTGATTAGCTAATAATAATGTGCCTTTGCAGGCACTGTTTGTTATCTAAGCATACCTACTAAGAATACCTTTTTAATTTGTAGAATGTTTATAGATATTGACAGTGTGCTTTGATGCAAACAGTGTATTATGGTAGAGCAAGCAAAGGAGTGGAGAACGCTTCCATCAACGGGTGAAAAATACTAATGCTCAGTTCCTATAAAAATAGAACGAGTCTTTTTATTTTTACTTACGGACAGTACAATATCCTACTAGACGTTAGTCTAATGTGTATCTATAAACGTTGCGTTAACATAACCACCAAAACTTGGTTCCGAGTGGTTGATTAACGGCCATTTTCAATAATGTATCAATGATTATGGATAGATTGGTATGTCAAATTATATGACAATAGATAGATAAAAGTTATAGCAAATGTATCCGTCGTTATGATATTGAAATCAAAGTAAGTGCAAATAGATAGATTTGTCTGACTTTAGTAAACAAAACAAGGAATAGATAGAATATTGAAAACGGCCGTAAACCGCTCGTTAACGATAACGATTCGTATCTGTTATAACATGACTTTCTTTCGTTTATAGGAACCGGGGATTGGTGTTTTTAAAGTCAATGTTAAAAGTTGCAGGTGTTTTGTTCTTTAATAATGGCAAAAGATTGAACACGGAAAAGAATAGAATATTGGTCAGAAATAAGTGAGAAGCAAATTCGGTCGGTACAATGAATGAAATATTTCACACGACATTATAATATTTTACTTTATGATGAAGTCGAATGTATTCCCGCACGTGTTTGCAAAAAAGACAACTACTTAAACATTCTTTCTAAAGTAATCTATACTAATATTATAAAGCTGAAGAGTTTGTTCGTTTGAACACGATAATCTCAGGAATTACTGGTCCAAAAATTGTTTTAGTGTTAGATAGCCCATTTATCGAGGAAGGCTATAGGCTATATATCATCCCGATATTCCCACGGGATCGAAGCCCTGGTGCGCAGCTAGTTTATAATATATTATAATACTTTTGCCGCGAATAATTCTTAGTATAATATTTTGTAAGTTCAGTGTATATTTATAACACAAGGCATGATCGTGACTCTGCCTCTGTTTGCCTTACAATTTAGTACATCGTGACACACTTATTATATATATGGAGTTTGCTGGTATAAATTATTGAATAAACAAACATACAATTGGAATTAAACTGCGCAATCCTTAGCAATGATACATTTTGTGATACACATTTTATAATATATCATCGACTCATAAATGTACCTATGTATTTGTTAATATATAATTCCTAGTAATAATTTGAATAAGTTTGTATACACAAATATACTATTATAAGGTACCACAGCACCGGTAGAAAAATAAAGTGAGGCGATTCGATAAAGGACATTTATAACAGATTAGATTTAACAATTTTTATTGCAGTCATAATAGTTGTTTATAAGTTGCTACATTCCATGGATTATTATCATCAATACATCAATATTATGATTATATTGAATACTAGCTAAATCCGGCAACGACCGGTTGAAACTAAATATAATAGGAGTATTTACAAACAATTGCCGTGGATATAGTCACTTATCCCAATCTATACAAAGTATAAAAAAGTAATCAACCCATTTTTGTACATTGATTTTTTTTTCAAAAAGAGTAAGTGCTATGGTATATGTAAGTTTTATAGACCCCAAAACCATGATAAGATTTTTTCTATAGTTCGCGAATATATCATAAAATGAGGTTTCTAAATAGATTTTTTGATAAAATAAATATTTTACTATAATATAGTATACACTATAAACTTGTAAATGTTTATGGTATAATATACTATAGTATACACTACAACTAGGCGATATTACTAATCTGCTTCTACTAACAACGTGTGTTTAATGTTTATCCACTGCTCCTAGGTCTGTCCCAGAGCAAGCCATTCTTCTTGATCTGGTGGACCGCATATATTATTATTATTGATCTATTACTCTAATTATTTAATCAAAATAAATAAATCTATTGTTGACCTATTGATCTATAGACGCAGACTTTAACGCGATTGAAATCGGGCAGGTGCTAGTCTTAACGCAGAAAAATATTTAATTGATAAAATAAAGTTATCTATATACAACTATATATTGTTATAATATTTATTTATTACTTTTTGTATGTATTACACATGCTTGAAGACAAATAATTGTACAGTGCATTACACGATAACGTTTCGATATATCTGATATTAATATCTACGGTATTTGTTCATACATATTAATAAAATATTTATTCATCGCTTATTATGTTAATTAACATATTTATGACCGCTGATTGTAACACATAATCCATATCTTTATAAGTATCTTGGATCTAAAATATATCGGAAATTATAATCTGTGATCAAAACGTTCTTATTTGTGATTGGTTACGATTCATAACAAAAAAAAATAAAAAATAAATATGTTACTTGTATTGTCTATCCTGTTTAAAAATGGTAGGAAGGAAAAAGGAAGAGGAAAACAAAAATAGTGATGAGACTAGTTTTACGTGTCTGTGAGTCTGTCTGTATCTGGCATCATAACTCTCAAACTGATGAGGCGATTTACTTTCTTTTTGTATTAGGTGACTTACGTGCAAGTTTTCCTACACATGCTTGGTGCAAATTGGTTGAGCCGTTTAAAAGTTGTGGGGGGGGGGG
>LQNK01001455.1:77792-120029 GCA_001586405.1 Phoebis sennae
AGAGAAGAATATTTTGCAGGAATATTTTTACTAATAGATGTCAAGTAGAGCCTTTTTAATAGGTAAAGTCATATACCGCTCGATATACCTACAAAGTAGCAATCATTCAAAGAAAACCTTGTCAGAACATGACAGCCGCTTTTAACTTGCTTACCTTCCTGACTGTTCGTTTGCTTTCCCTACAACGTAAATGAAAACCATCTATAATATACAAGGCTTTATGAAGTAAACAAGCAATTAAGTAAATTGAAATACATGACAGTGATATTGTTGAACTACGTAATAAGAACACGTGGACTTATGTTTATCGATCGTTGGTTCAGTGGTGGGCGAACAATTGAGAATAAGATTCTTGGTTCGATGAGTCGATAATATTAAGTAAAGCAATGACACTGGCAAGAAGACAATTCAGTGGTGACAAGCGGTAAAACTACCTAAAATTAACGAAAAAAGTTTGCCGTTTGATGGAAATTAATATAATAATAAAAATTACAAAAGAGCTTCTTTTCGTTATTACAAATAAATAACGTCTTACTCATTTAAACCTTTTGTTTTTCAAAGAATCTTAAATAAATTATTATATATTTATTATTTATGTACTAGTACATTATTATGTTTATGCATTATATTTCAATATTTATTTAATTTCTCGCAGTATGTAGGTTAAAATATTGTATGTATATTTTTCATTTTATCTGTTTTTGTGTGTTTTATTTATCTTGCGCACTCGCGTGTCGTCCGAATATTTCCTATCCTACCAGGTTGCCTGGAAGAAATTGCTGCTAACAATAAGGCCGCCTTTCAGTACAAATATAAAAAATTGTATTTCCTTTTTCTGATCGGTATATTTCAGTGTTTACTGTTTGTACGAAAAAGTATTATAAATAAATAAAAATAAATAAAATAAATAATTTACGGTAGCAACACATCGGTTACTTGTAACTTTTATATAAGGCGTCTGTACTTTATTCTTTTACAAAGACATAACCCTCAAAACTCTTATCCAACCGAATGCACACAGTAATAAAAACTTGAAATTGCAAACATATGAAATTCCATGCAAAATGGCTCGCTTCCTTCCTTTGATGTTTTCTTTATTGTTGTTATAAATTCCACTTTATTTTAAGACAGTTATCTTTTTAATCTATACAACATGTTTATAAAATCATAAGTAGGCAAAAATGTTTTTCGAGATATATATTTATATTGTATGCAAAATTGTCCACAATTGATTTTTCGAAAATTGCCTTAGAACTAGGTTTCGTTGGGGTAAACAATATTCATTCTTACTTACTATAAGCTAGATTAACAATTCTATCTATAATATTTTTATAGAATTGAAACTATTTTTTACACTATTTCCACATTTAATGTAAAAAATAGTTTCAATTCCATAAAAATATTATACAATGCATTTCCATCAAGAAGTGACAATACAGTCTATCGAGTAAATTCTATCTATCCTGCATCCGTCTTGAAGTCTAGTTAATAAAACATAAAACTTGTTATAATATTAACGTTTATCTAACGATGCGATGGTACAAGAAACTACGATAAAAAATATTTATGTCTAATTACAATTGTCTATCTATTGTTGGGCTGTAGAAGCCGCACTATTTCTAGTTATTAAATTGTTCTGATCTATGGTACCACGTTAAAATGTAGATCAAAGTAATTAGACAACAGGAGAAGTCATCATTTATATACTATATCTTATACACATGTAGCCCTTACATTATACATTTTATGTGTATTTATTTATTTACATATCGTCATTTATTCCAACCTCAGTCTGTGGCATAATTAGTAGCAAACTTATAATTATAAATTCACGCAATACAAAAAAACGACAAACTCAATCATTTGTTAGTAAGAGATTAACAACAATTTAATTAAGGGAGATTAATTAAGGGTTATGTATCTTTCCAGTGCGACCATGTGAAACAGAAGCGGTATCAGTGGTGTTGCTGAAGACAAATATAACACGACTTACGGCGCGCGCGATCCACGCCGCGGGCTACCATCTACATAGCGTGGAACATTTGTAAGTGTACCAAGGTGTAGGAAGTACCGAAGACGCTTTTTTATGGCAGAACAAGCAAAGGAGCAAGAGATACTAAGTGATCACCGACGCCCATGAACACCTGAAACACAAGGAGTGTCGCAGGTGCCTTGGCGGCCTTTGATGGACATATACGCTCGCCTCTTGAAGACCCCAATGTAGAATTTGTTGGGAATTACCGCAGGAAGGTCGTTCCACAGCTTCAACGTACGAGGAAAAAAGTTTCGGGTGAAGCGTACGATTGTAGATCGCCAACCATCCAGATGGTGTGGATGGAAGTTAAGATTACGGCGGGACGTGCGGTGGTGGAACTGTGCAGCTGATAGTGCTTCACACAATTCCTCAGAGCACTCCCCATAATATATTCGATACAGCTACCTACCCAATTCTGCTTCATTTTTATCTTTCTTTCCTTTCTACTGTTCCATACTGGCTGTAGCAATTCAACGCTTTTATCTGCGGCATTAGATATGTATGCTCATTTATGTCTTATTTGTATTTTAGACGATAGTAGGGATAAGAAGCGCCAATCATAAAACTGAAACATTTAAAATGCTACTGCACTTGATACTTTGTTGGTCTTCAAGACAAAATATTTCCTTCAGAAGGGATCGGTGTTGTTTTTCAGGTCCAAAAATTAGTCTTTGGTGGCTTTATAATATTTTTTTTCGATAACTCATATCATATAAACTAGCCTTGCATTATTATTGATTTATTTTTGCAGATCAGTGATGGATGCGCCGAATTTGGAACACGTTGCCGTGGAAGATCTGACTAAGATGCCTAATCTCAAATCCTTGTAAGTAGACTTTAAATTCCTTGAAATACCTACACTTGACTTCCAACAAATATTGTGAATGTTAAACCACTTTAATGCTATGTTAATAGCGAAATGGTGCTGTATACTGTGATGATAAGCTTAATACTATAATCCGCCTAAATTTAAAATACCGCTCATGCCTTCTTATTACATTATTATTGTCTTTCAGATTCCGTGTTTATCAAAGCAATTTTCTGTGTAAAGAATTTTAGACAAATTTATAGAGAAAATGTTTTAAATCGAATGTATTTGAAGTTTGAAACGTTTGTATTTGGGTACTTTTGAAGTTGGAAAGTACAAAAACGGCGGGACGGATCTTGGAGAAATTTAACACATAACACTAAAACGAAAAAGTAGTTGATAAGAAATCTACCTACCTACCTACTTATTCTTCTAAAAGATGAATAGTTTGTACGTTTGTATGAACGCAATAATCTCAGGAAGTATTAGTGCGATGTAAAAAATATGTTTGTGTTAGATAGATTCGAGGTAGTCAGTAAGAGTCTGACATAACCCTATTGCCTCCCCCAAGGTAGTAAGGCATCCGCAGGATTTCCTTACGTAAAAAAAAGAGGCTAGCTAGGAGCGAAGCTACGCGGAACAACTAGTTAATAATATAGCTGTTAATCTTGTTGCTTTATGAATTAAAAACTGTAGGTATTATAAAACCCCCCAGTAACAAGCAGAGAGCAAATGAGATTATATCACAACTATTTACGACACATTACAATTTAAACTTTGAAGTGTTTACTGCGGTTGTAAATTTTATAATGACTACTGCAATTACGATAAAACTTATGAATTATGATATAATATTTTATTCGCATGAGAAGGTGATGATTGTTCTTAATAGATGTAAGTTAGAGGTGTATTGTATATATTTATTGAAAATTCCTTTTTTAATGGATTTGTTAAATGATAAATTATATCAGATTAGCTGATCCGCGCGGCTTCGCTCTCGTAGCATAATGTTATATTATTATATAACGTATCACATGTTATAATAAATCATATTAAATTAACAAAGCCGCGCCGTCCCTTTCCATTATGTTTTACGTGTTTAGCAACATGTTCTGAAACGAATGAAACGCTAGCTATGTAACACCTTATATATAGCATATGTTACACGAGTATAATATAGCTTTCGAATGGAGAAAGAATTTTTAAAATGGTCCAGTTACTTTTTGAGCCTATTCATTACAAACAAAATTTTCATTCGTATAATATTAGTGTTGATATCGATCACGGTGAAATAATGAATATAAATAACTTAGCAAGAAACAAGAATGCATGATTAATGAAACGATTATAATTCATAATAGAAGCGATAAATTATAGAACTTTACACACGTAGTAAAGCGCCTGATTAGTATTTATCGATTAACTGGCACAGATTCCGTTAGCTATAGTTTAGTTTATGCTATACACTGATGTTTTAGTTTATACAAATCAAGGTATTCTTTAAAAAAGTAGTTGCGGTTTTATTCAATATTTTATTTATTGAAATCGCGTTACACTGAAAAAAACTTAAAAATTTATGTTACAAAAAGGTGTCACTCAGTTCTTCCAATGAAAAATCAACCAATAATTTTCTATTTTGTTGTACCATCTCTAAAAGCTCTAATCAAAACAACTGTTTAAAACTATTGAGTTTCGATAACACCAGGTTCCATTCCCCTTCTTCCTAGCAATGGGACCACCACCTTGAAAGAAGATAAAAATAAAGATATCAAAATTGATAACTTTCAGTAAGACGACGACACTACTTATGCCCAATTCCTATAAAAATAAAATGAATCGTTTTACTTACGAATACAGTATCCTACTAAGCGTAAGCGCTTAGTACTTAAGACTTATCTTAAGCATATCTATGATAAACGTGGCGTGAAACATCTGTTTGTTGCAGTTTCGTAACCCAAGCACCGCGGCTGCAGAGGTTGGCGCCGCTGCCCGCTCTGCCGGAACTGCGCACATTGTACGTATGTATGTTTGCTTTGTTGTTTCAATTCACTACATTCTAGATAGTTAGATAATTCTTTATTGCTCTTTATAACAAAGACGAACATTAAGCTCGCCTTTGCCTAAATGGTTAACAGTTAACCTTTGGTAGTGTAGTAAGTGTACATGTTGCGTAGAGAGATAAAAGTCAAGAAACATAATTCCTGAAAAAGAAAAGTTACTATTTCCTCCTTATTGTCGCATCTGTTACAGTCAAGCTTATAACATTTTTTTATTCAAATACAAAAATATTATGATGATATTTGTCTCCGTCCTACCAATTTTACGGCGGTGTTTGAGTCCATAAAATTTAAGGTCCAAATTAAAAGAAAAAAAACAATAAAACATGAGAAACAAATTCCAAAAATATCGTATCAACATATTGTATAAAATTTAGCAAACTATTTAGCAATTACGGTATTATTTATATCCATCATTTATCTATTTATCAATTCATATTTCTTCATCATATTGTCAGTATTAAATTAAATATTTTTATACCATTTCCACTAATTATTAGAACATCCAATTTCGAAAATTCATCATCAAGTAGTAATTATTATTAGGCATCGAGACCGGTTGTAATCAAATAAAGTTAACTAATAAATAGTGGAAATAGTGTAAAGTCTTTTATTTCAATACTTAAAATCCATTTCCATGAAGAAGTTACAATACAATAGCGGTTGCCTGGAAGTGATCGCCTTAAGCGATAAGGCCCTCAATTTTTTTACTTAGATTCTAAGCAAAATGTATTATTTTATTTTATCACATTAATTGGTAAAAAATAAAGAGTATATCTATCTATCTATCTACAATCTATCCAGTAGGTATATCATCATATTCATATCCGTGGCGATGGCGTGGGCGTTTTGTTAAACGGAATATTTATTTA
Organism: Phoebis sennae; assembly: GCA_001586405.1. NCBI lineage: Eukaryota > Metazoa > Arthropoda > Insecta > Lepidoptera > Pieridae > Phoebis > Phoebis sennae. The sequence continues at coordinate 83,565 of LQNK01001455.1, forward strand.
TTTTTTTATTTATTCTCATTAGTTTGTCATCGGTTCGCTGAAATGATTTGTTATAATTTACTCTTTTAGCATGATAACCACCTCAGGACTGCTGGAAGTACCCAACCTGAGTCACGTGCATGACCACCATAGAAAGCGCTCCAACACGTCGCTTTCTTATTTACAAGCTATGTAAGTACACAATTTATAGATATGTCAGAGGCCCCTTGACTAGGCATGTTTTGTAAAAACAGCCTAAGTGTGAGTAAAGAATTAGTAGAAGGTCCAATAGAAATTTAGTTAAGCTGCTAATAAACTCAGGAGAGAAATTAATAATAATTATTTAATAAGACATTCATACACGTGTTTAATTAATGATAAATGAATATAATGAACGTTATATCAATACATCTGAAGTGAGTGTTGAGACGTTTGACGCAAAACTATAGTTAAATATGTTTTTAGTCAGCTAAATAGACGTCAATCTCTTAAATATTATATATACACATAGTGGATTTGTGAAACGAAACTCGGGGAAACGTATAGGGTAAGGAGTATTTGCATATAAAAACCTTATCACAAGATATCTACTCCACACTGATCTTCCCTAGTTAGTAAATTATAACTTCCCCGATATATTAATTATGCTACACATATTACTTTCATTTTCCTAAAAATTTAAGTGTGATCGAGTTATTTTCATCCACGTTAAAATCTGGCCACTCAAAGTCCTCGCCACTTTTGTTCTCTATGGCCTATGAGAGTAAAAGAATATCAACGGTACCTACTTGTATTTTTAAAAGTGGGAGCCGAATATTGCTTCAGCACGAATTGAACCTAGCTCGCATTGTGGAAGTTACCACCCCCCAGATAATCTCCATGAAGCAGTATTGCTCTGTTTTGTGGCTTGTGGAGGTGCTGAATGCCCCTTTTCTAAAACCATTCATCTCCTTTTTAGTTATATTCCAAAGAAAAGTGCTTTCCCTTCCTTAATCCTCTCTCCATACCTTCCTTGGTGCTCGCAATGCATCACCAATACTCTGTTGTTATTGAAGATTACGTGCTGCTCAAGACGTACTCCATTATCTGCTATGCAATAAAAAACCATTAGGAGATTTCAGTTAATATTTTTTCTTATATATTCTCTTATTGGTCTAGTTAGTATGTGTGTATAAAGATGTGTTTAAATTGCAGTGATCTCGAGGGAAACCACATAAAGCGTTTGCCGCCGCACGCGCTCAGGGTCCGAGCAGATCAAGTGTAAGTCACTAGGTACATGTTGTTTCATGATTTTTTTATTTTACCCGTTTATTTAACACAAACCGCATGTATCCATTTATTTTGCGTATCTCCTTAGCGTATATGAAGTCGGTATGAATTTCTTTTCTAATTAAGTAGGTGCCCTACATTATTTGCCTATCATTAATTTATTTATTTTATTTATATTAAATTCAGATACATAGATCCATACAAAATTAATGCCATCATTTCTTCATGCTTATCACTTTAATATTTTTTTATGTTACATCAACATATTATCATTTAAGAAGTGAAAGAAGTGTTTTTTCTCTCATTTATCGTATCATTTATTTTCTATTTCGTAGAATTTTCTATTTAGTTGAAATTTTACACATTTTTTCGTTATACTGAATCGCAAAAAATAGTTTCAATACATTGATCAGATACTAGGTACCAACTACCAACAATATAAATACTATGAGAGCTTGTCATAAAAATTGTAAAAATAAAATTTGTTCTTTTTCTTTTAGAGGTTATGTACAGCTAATTTTCCAGGTCACTGAACTACAATCTGCTAGAAGAGGTTCCTGCGCACGCGTTCAAGAACGCCCAAATTTCTAAACTGTAGGTAAATTTTAAATGCCAAAGAAATAAATACTTTTAAAATATATAAATTCGTAAATAAAAGAGCGCCTTTGGTAGGTACTAAGTTGTCTTTAGTACCACTTTGTATTTCGGACATAAAATTATTTAAATACTACCACACGTAGCGAAAAAATATATAAGGTGTTAATAAATAAATCATATTAAATTAACAAAACCTCGCCGACCCTTAAATATTGAATATTTACGTGTTTAGGTGCATATTCTGAATGTCCTGTAAACGAATGAAACGCTATGTAACACCTTATATAATTCAAGTAAAATACTTTCTTAGATAAAATCCTTATTAAAATGAATTGATTATAGACGTATTTGGAAATTAAAATTTTGTTTTCTTGTAACGATTTCAGTAGCTTTAGAGGTAATCCGAATTTAAGAAGACTGGATGAGCTTGCCTTCGCCGGCAATCTTCTGCTTCGACAATTGTGAGTTTCTATAAATTTTTATTCATCACACATTAAAATTAAGATGTTCTTTTTTGGATGTTTTTCACATTGGGAGAGAGCGCGGGTCTTTTTCTTTGTATTTATAAGAAAGACTTCACATCACAAGCGAAATAGACCGCGCTCGCTCTGTGTAGATCGGGCATTAAAAAGAAAACAATTTATTTGGCTACAAAAAAGATTTAAAATTAAATATTCCATTAACTAATATTTTTTGGTATATTTAATCCTTATATGATTATAATGCTAAAAGTTATATTGGTTTCAGAGATTTAAGTAACACTGCCATTACGTCATTACCTACCAAGGGTCTAGAAAAATTGGAAACATTGAAGATAGAAAAAACCCCCTCCTTAAAATACATTCCATCAATATACGAATTTCAAGTAAGTATTAACTTTATTTTCAATCATAAAGATGTAACGTATTGTCTTTGGATATTTTTTTTTATTTAGATGATAAATAATTTTGTTTAATTGTTTACTTAATAACACACATTTGCGAATGTTAAATACAATAAGACATTATTATACATTTCTTCTGCAATTTTTAACGAGTGTATTATTCCTTGGACCTAAACAACTATAGGAAAACCCCTCCTCCAAAAAATGAAAAATCGTAAAATAATATATTATGTATTTTGTATATAAATTAAAGCAAATCGCAATAATATGTTAAAATTTTTAATTATAAACACTCATTTAATTTGAATGACGATTAGTCCCCTTAATTATAAAAGTAATATTGACTTTAATCATTGTAATGACTATTTTATATTGTATTTTTTGTCGACTATAATAATGTATACGGCTTATAATTTTGCACGTCTTTACCGGCAGAACAAGTATGTCGGTAAAGACGTGCAAATAAATAAAGAAAAAAAGAATTGTATTTCATTTGTCTGATCGGTATATACCAGTGTTTGTACGAAAAAGTATTATAAATAAATAAATAAATAAATAAGTAGTGTTTTAAATCTGGTCTATTTATCAGAACTTAGAACGAGCTCAACTCACGCACCACTTCCACTGCTGCGCGTTCGCCTTCCCCGAGAGACACAACCCAGCGCGTCATGCACTGTACGAGACACAGATGGCTATCATGGCACAGGTAATTCAATGAACAGATAATTTAAATGCCTCGTTGGTCTAGTGGTTGCATATTTGACTACAGATCGAGGGGTCCCGGGTGGGGCCAAAAAAAAATGTTATTAGGATTTTTCTGACAAAGAAATCATAGTAACAGCCCTGAGTTTGAAAGTTGGCAGTGTTGGAACACCCCCGTGCCTCGGAGAGCACGTAAAGCCGTCGGTCCTGCGCCTGATCTCTCTCCGCGAGTGTCGGTCTGCCCCCATTGCGTTATGAGAGCAAAAAGGAAAAGAGATTGCACCTGTGTTCGCGCGTACACTTGTGCACTATAATATCTCCTGCGCAGATGGCTAGTCTCTGTTGAGATTGGCCACCATGGCCGAAATCGGTCTGGGGAGCTTTTAATTCAATGAATAAACTTTTTATTATGATTATCGTTGATATTGACATATAACGGCCGTTTTCAATAATGTATCAAAGATTATGGACAGATTGTAATCTCAGATTAAATGACGTTCGTAAGTCTTGACAAGGACAAGCATTCTGACATTCCACCTGACACCTGACATTGGCAGAATCCATCTTTGATGGGAAGCCATTAAACTAAAAGAAGAAGAAGAAGAAGCAGATTAAATGACATTTGATTGTCAAAAGTCATAATAAAGGCTATCCATCGACAGCGTATTGAAATCAAAGTACGTGCAAATAGATAGATTTGCCTGACTGTAGTAAGCAAAACAAGGGAATAGAATATTGAAAACGGCCGTAAGTCATCACAGATTCATAAAAGGCAGATGGAGTGCTCCAAAGACTCGAGTGACACTAATTACACGTACGTACGCGTGCATCTGTGTGAGTGAAATTTGAAAATTACGAAGCCCTCGTACGACAAATTTCAAAAGCAAATACAAAAATGTTCGTGGACGAACATTTTAGTATTTGAAATTTGTATTTGCTTTTCGGCGTCACTCGAGTCTTCGGCCGCACTCCATCTGCCTATTATTCACAAATCTGTGTAAATCATAGTATAAATATAAAATGATATTTGTGTATTTTGAGCATTGGTCATCATAGTTAACGAATGTACAATAGAATGACTGTACAGTAGCCAGTAGGTATAGAAGCTGGTTAACTCATGGAATAGAAAAAATCTATTCTTATAACTGGCCATTGCAACTGTTATTAGTGCTTTTTCTGTTCATTGGACCGGTATTGTTCACGTTCACTCTTCGAGTGGCAACTTAGATAGCTAATTTTCTAAAGACCTCTGTCCCTAATTCAACATTTTCCAACAGAGATGCGGTAAGGACAAAACTGCATCGACTAAAAGACGACGATCTCTCCCACCTGACGACGTCATGACAACATCAACACTTCCTACCGAGTAAGTTATTGTTTACTCGAAAACGATTCAAGGACTATCTTCAATTTTGTATTGTGTTTTGACTTCGATATTTTCTGTAGATTTATAACTAATGCATGTATCAAACTACCCTGAAAAAATAATGACATTCGTTGCTAGTTCAAAAGATCTAATTGTAATAAAGCATTATTTTACATTAGTAAAATAATGCTTTATTAGCATTATAGTTTAACCCGCGTATCTCGGTTTTCCCGATTCCCGTGGGATTTGATTAAACCCTTTCTTAGCGGATGCCTACGTCATAACATCTACCTGCATGCCAAATTTCATTCCGATCCGTCCAGCGGTTTGGGCTGTGCGTTAATAGATCACTATGTTAGTCAGTCCCCTTTGAGTTTTATATATGTGTGGAGGATGGTATTATTCCTCCAACGAAAAGGGAGGATCCTCGACCAGTCCGAACCACAGGACTGGCCGGCCGTTAGGCCCCGACGATTGATGTTTGGAAGTGGTATATATGCTTAGCGGCGAAAACATTTCGACATCGCGATTTAGGAATTGTGACGTCACGTGACGCCACATATGTATTGTGTATTGATATAAAATATTAGATTATTTATTCATTGCAGCATGAATTTCAAAATGTTAAACCAAAAAAAAATTAATTGTAAATCCAGGTATTCAGACGAGGAGACTACAACAGCCAGCGAGGAGTACGACGGCTGGAGTGAGCAGCAGTACTTCTCCGACTCCTCGAGCTTTGAGAGCAACGACTACTTCCACCCACCTGTTAATAACACCTTTGGTGTACCGTTGTTTGCGGAATGCGGGAATTTTAGCAAGAGGTAGGAATGTTTCGGATTTTATATTACTTAATTCTAAAAATAAAGTTCAGTGTGAAATGCCATACCTAGAAGAAACCCTTCTTTCGATTAATTTATAAAGTTAACCATTGTGGTTAAATTTCACTTATTTTATTTTGATAGAAATGTGCCTAATAATCGAGGTTTTCCCTTAAATTCTAATAAATAAGTCTTAAAGAAAAAATTGAAAATTTTTGCGATTTTTTAATACAGACAAAGGTAATATTTGTATAATCACGTTAAAGTTACAAATAAGTAAGTAAATCTTTAAACTGCAAATGAGTTCAACAGAAGTTCAGAGAACTTTAAAGATACTTGGTTGTGAGTAGGCGTTATTAATTTTCATTCTTAATTGCAGAGTTGAATATGAAAAACAAACAATTCATATAATACTTCATATTTTTTACAGCCGTCGAAAAGTGGAATGCACGCCACTCCCGGACGCACTTAACCCGTGCGAGGACGTGATGGGCTGGGCGTGGCTGCGCGCCAGCGTGTGGCTCGTCATCGCGGCCGCCGTCGTCGGCAACGTGGCCGTGCTTCTCGTGCTCCTCACCAACCACACCGAGCTCACCGTCCCGCGCTTCCTCATGTGCCACCTCGCCTTCTCTGACCTTTGCACTGGAGTGTACTTATTCATGCTCGCTATCGTTGACTTGAAATCGTTCGGGGAATTCTTCAATTACGCGTACGATTGGCAGTACGGCACGGGATGCAAAGTCGCTGGCTTTCTATCAGTGTTCTCGGGACAATTGTCAGTATTCACGCTAACGATAGTGACTTTAGAGAGATGGTTCGCGATAACGTACGCTATTTATTTAGAGAGGAGGATCACGTTATCCGCGGCGGCGAAGATCATGATCGGAGGATGGTTGTTTTCGATACTCATGGCCGGGTTACCTTTAGCTGGAGTGTCGGATTACTCGTCGACGTCTATTTGCTTGCCCGTTGAGAGCGAGAATATAGGCGTAGCTGTGTATCAAGGGTCTTTATTTGCGACTAATGCGATAGCCTGGGTGACTATAGTGATATGTTATGTCCAGATTTATAGGTCGTTAGGCGGTGGGGGGGAGAAGTATGGGGGAAGAGGGGCTGCTGCAGCGGCTGAGAGACGAATTGCGAACAAAATGGCGCTACTAATTGGGACGGATTTATTATGTTGGGCGCCGGTTGCGTTCTTTGGAGTGACCGCGCTTGCAGGCGCTCCCTTAGTAGACGTGAGTCACGGGAAAGTGTTACTGGTCTTTTTTTATCCGTTAAATGCGTGCGCGAACCCGTTTTTATATGCTATATTAACGAAACAGTATAGAAAGGATCTGTTGACGCTCATAGCGCGGACGGGGAAGTGTAATTGGTTGATAGAGAAGTATAAGTTGGGGACCCCGCCCCCCACAGCGCATACTAACCCGTCGGTTCCTGCGCCGCTGCTACCGTTGGTGGATTACCAAAGATCGACGCAGGTGAAAGAGAATGGAGAGGCGATGCTTTAATTGTTAGTTTATATTTGTAATATAGTTGTAATTTATTAATGGATGTGTTTTATTTCAATTTGACAAGTAAGGTTGTTATACAGCAATATTGCACTAAACAATTGAATGAATAATAAGGTTGTCCTTTTCAGCTTAATTTTTTTTAAATATTTTTATATATAATTTTGCTAAAATGAAACATTTCTACGATTCAAAAAATACTACTAAATAATGAATGAAAATATTGTATACCATATTCACATGAAATATTTTACAAATGGTTAGCTCAAACACAAAGATTATTTACTAAAAACATCAATTTTCAAGAACAGACAATATACAATGAACTAATAAAAAACTAAACATTTATTTATGAATACAAAGTTAAATAAAAAGAAAACAATATTTGGATTTCAATTCATTTATTAAAAATCAACATAAAAACATTTGCGTAGCATCTTCAACACCGCTCAGCACCTCAGTACTAATATACTCCATAACCAATTTATCACCTTCCAATAAAACCTCCTTCTCCATCAATTCCTGGATTTCCACATCCATCTTCCCTGGACTTATACAATAACCATCCAACTGTCGGAATAATCTTAACTTTGTTAATCCAATTTTATTATTATCATTTTTTATACTACAAGATTCACAAATACTATCTAACGCTCTACCGAGACTCCATTTATTGCTTATAAATACAGGTACAGTATCTTTCAAATCAGGATCTAAAGTAACAGATTCGAATTGTTTTATATTTTCTAAGTCTCGAACAATCCGGACAGGTTTGGGATCAACATTCGTAGGTTTTTTAATAGCAAAGTATGTCCTGTCTTTGGGCGGTACACTTTTGGGACCGATGGCTTTTTGTTTTATTCTCATTAGGTGTATTTTGGAAGCTGTTTTCACTTTTGCTGACGATTGCAAGGCTTTCCTTATATTCTCAGTTATCTGTAATATAAAAAATAGTAAATAATTTAAATAAAATACTTTTTAAACAATTTTAAATGTGGTTTATTACACATTATTAATACATATTTCTACTTAATATGGAAGGTACCTGTGTTAAAACAAACACAAGAAGATACTAGAGTAAATAACTTTTTAACCAGAAAATTTATTTTATACTGTTACAATTAAACCAAATATACTTAAGATTTTTTGATGAATACAATTGCACAAAAAAGCAAGTTGTCCAAGTATTTTTCCTTATGAAAATAACAAATATTTTACATGCATACTGTTATTCTTTCATAGATTTATAAATTTTTATTATCATCAGAGTTAATGTAATCCCATAAAAGGTAGCAGGAAGTAATAATAATATGTACCTTTTCTTGTAAATGCTTGTTCGCTTCATGGAACTGTCTTCTAGGTGCCTCTAGCTGCTCAATTTTAAAAGCCATAGTTTCATCATCTATTTCTGGACATGATCTGAAGCATATTAATAATTTTTCTTTATATTTGTACACAATATGAAAATGGCAAGAAATCATGAATTTTTACACAATCTTTGTAACCTACTTACACCAAATGGGATTGGGGAAGTTTATGAAAGAAAATCTCAAAATCTCTCTAAATCTATTCTATTCTAACAAAATTGCTACCGTAACTTATATTTCCCACCATATAAATGTCTTATACTTACGGATGAAACCTATGTTCTACACAGAAATGCTTATTGCACTTATTACAAAGCATTTCATGAAGGTTTCCTTTCCTACATCCTTTCTCGGAACATCTGTATATCTCGTCATTACTAGGGATTATATCTCGTGGTTTTGGCGCCAATTCACACTGTCCTGAGTGGCAATGGTCATTGAAATGCACTCTACAAAATATTTCTCTACATTTACATTGAAGAGGAAGAAAATCAGTCTGATTGCAGTTTTCGTACTGGCAGTGTTCTCCAAGATCAGGGAACTCCATTTTGCTTTGCTTGCTAAGGCCGTAAGGTTTCTTAAGCTTTATAGCAGACTAATAATGAATTAATGAACACATCAAATAATAGGTTTGTATTATTTTATTATTTACAAAATGTATACTGCATTTGCATGATCATTCAGTGACACTGACATTGACTTTATGTGATAGATGTCAATGTTGTGTGAAGTGTCACTATAAAATGCGTTCGTGGTTCCGGTGATAAATTAAAACATAAATTGTTAAAAATACTGTTAAATGCAAAAAACTGTCTTTAAAGCATATGTAAAGATCAGTATTTGCATGATAGAAATTATTTTATAAAATAGTTGCAAATTATTTTTGCTTATTCTATTAGATACTAGATGGCGCTTTAATTCCCTAAAAATTGAGCAAGTATCTTTTTTATTTCATTTTATGTTTAAACGACTGATTAAAAACCATTCAACCATTTTTATTACTTATTTTGCTGTGGTAGGAAATTAAAATATAATTAAAAACATTCCAGTCAACAGTTTTAGGTTATACATATTTTTTAAAAAATAGGTGGCTCAGTGTTAACCGGATATACTAATAAAAAAGACATTGCTGGAAAAATTATTTTATTGTATAAAACGGGCAATAAATAGCTTATATAACGTGTGACCTGAACACATTGCTTAACTTCAATATCTTTCAAACAAAAATGCAAGTGAAATTAAAATATACATCAACGATCAAATATTTATTTATTTAGAATATTTTCAACGTTTGTATAGCTTTATTTAGTTTTTCTATTTCTCCCTCACTCTGTGTGAGTTTTTCAGAGTTGCTCTTCTGTACTTCTACAGGTACTTTATTGGCGTAGTCTTCTACGGCCATAGATTGCTTGAGTTTCTTCAAAGATTGTTCTAGAATTTCCTTCTTCTTTTCAAGTTTGGTTATTTCTTTTTCCGCGTCGATGAGACCCTGAAAAAGTACAAAAAAATTCAATTTCACATTAAAAGAACATTGTGTGATAACATGTATGCAAATCATGTAAAAATACAGTGGTAAAAAGATTATCAGTACAGAAATTTTGGAGATTTTATTTCCATAAAAGTCAAATATTTTTTAGATCACTTGTAGTAAGAATCTACAATAGAGACACGCAGCAGCGAATCAATCCAAGTTTGATATTTTATCCCTATATCATATAACTCTAAACAAATAAATCAAGGAACTATCTATAGTAAAAAATCATAAATCAATAAACTTCTTTAAAATAGGTTAAAAAATAATAATAATACGTTTATATGTACCTTCAGCAACAGATGCACTTCAATCTTATCAGATATGGGCAGGATAGCGCAACCGGGTGGCGGCACATCTGCGACCAAGCGGCTGTTAGCGAGGCACTCCATCTTTTTGAACACCTGCAATATAATACATCACATTTTTATGATTAATTCAAATAAGAAATAATAGTTCATAATTTTACTGGGCACTCCATCTTTTTGAACACCTAATAGCCACCTGCAATAAAATACATAGCATTTTTTATGATAAGTTCAAATAATAGTTGAAAATTTTACTGTTTGAATAATAATAATACTAGCAAGATATTTCAGTCAGTATGACTGTCGATATGAGAAAATAGGACTTGTACAATATATTGTCAGTATTTTCTAAGTATTATGGATCTGAGACTCCATTACAATTTATATTTATCGTAAAATTGTTGTTGTAAGTTATGAATTTATTATTATAACCAGTATCTACGAAATAGTAATATATATTATTAATTAATTAATTAATAATCATGCTCTAGTACTTAGATAAATTAATTTATTAATTAATTAATAAAACTAAAATGTGCTCTAGTACTTAAAGTTGGACTTTGGAAATATAATTCCGATTTCCCTTACTCTACATGGCGCGCATTATTTCTTATTTACTAGCCGATGTTAACGTAAAAAAAGTATCACGTTAATCGACTATCCAAAAACATACAAATTTCATCAAAATCGGTCCACGAGTGATTCGACTTCATAATGATTTACCATTCCACGAAAAAATATCAATAGCGCGTGTTACATGACGCACAGCGACATCTAGCGGCAAAATTTACAACTACAATTTTCGGCGCATCGACCAAGTTCCCGTTGAAATTTATAACTGTGGCGAAATAAATTTATTTCTACACTAAAGTTAATTGTTTTCAACCGTATCAGCAAGTTTATAATGTAATGAGATGACAATAACTTTTATTGAAATCTATACAAAGTCGGTGCCTTTATCTATTTTCAATTTAACAAGATTTTGCACGGACTTTGTAAACAATGAAATAAAAGTTTTTTAGAAATAAATTTTCTATTTTTTGGAGCTAGGAAGTCGGTTCTATTTTTTGGCAATTTTTTTATAAATAATAATGTATAATAAACCGCGTTTAAGATCCTTTAAAAAGTATTTTATTTAAAAAGAATGAGCTAGTTTACCTCTTTGAGGTGTTGGCAGTCTTCGCTGAGCACCAGGTACACGTCGGTCTTGGTCTTGTTGGGCACGGTGTACTCGGAGCGAGTGGAGCGGATCGCGTGGACTATCTTCATCACGGACTCCACGTCGCTCTCCAGCTGCTTGTCGTGCCAGGGCGCGTCGGTTTGCTGGAGCAGTTCATAGCATTTGTGTTAATAGGCTAATAGGCTAATTTATTTTTTGTTTAAAATTTTGAAAACTATAATTTTTGTTAAAATATGGATTCATCTGAAATAAAACATTTTGAATTTGAATTTGAAATAAACTATATATAAAATATAGCCTATACGAATAGGGAAGAATCCCTCTAAGTAATGGTAAAAAATTTCAAATCGGTCCAGTAGTTTTTGAGTCTATTCAATACAAATTGAATGTCACGGTCACCCATCAAGAAGGTGACCGCGCCGCACGTCGCTTAACTCACAGTGGGATAAGGCGCGACGCATACAGCCGGGCTGACGTTGCTGCGGCTCGGCAGGCGCTGGAACAGCTCCTCGCTGATGAAGGGCATGAACGGGCTGATCAGCTTCAGCCCGTACTCCAGTACTGTGTACAGGGTGCGGCGAGCAGCTGCCTGCTCGTCTGCTGAACCACTGGCGAAGACAGGCTTGAGGTACTCCTAAAATACACAAAAGAGCATCAAAAATAGCTCATTATGATATGCAGAGAATTTTTTACAGGATGTTTTAAATCGGTAACAAAATAAGTTAATAAATTAAATAAAATTTCAACATTTTTAAACTACGCTCTGTGCTGCAACCATAGAATAAGATAATAAAAAAAGCATGGTAGTAGTGTGCATAATAATAAAAAAAATAATTCATATAACATCATTAATTAATTTTCATACCAATTACAGGTATACAATTTAAGCAGTCTCATGAAATTTTACAATAATATTTACTTAAAATCCTTAAAACACCTATTAATTTACACTCCATAATTTAGTTACAGATAAAATAATTGTATATTTTATAAGATTACCAAGTACACATCGCAGAGGTCATACAGCCACAGATTATAGCAGTGCGTGGTCGCTGAAGGGAAGTCATAGTTGTGGAAGCCCTCGTTGACCTTGTTAATGGCCACCGCGAGCCGGGACATCATCCACTTGTCCACTATCGAGAGACTCGCGGGGAGGGCACCGGCTTCGTGTACCTGAGTGAGACAGATAGATATACTCTTTTTTTCAAAGTCAAAGTCAAAATGTTTATTTTCCAAATTGGCCTCTGTTGAGGCGCTTTTAGAACGTCATTTATATTTGCATAATAAAGATATATATATATATTTTTTATTTAGCACCGATTCGGAAGGCTGTCTCTACCGAGAAGAACCGGCAAGAAACTCGAGTAGTTGCTCTTTTCAAAAAGTTTTATACAATATGGTATGGTATACAATCATTTGAATTAACGGAAGATCCAAGTTATACCAGTTAATATGATAAAACAAAATAAAATATAATACACTTTGCTCAGAACTAAGTATAAAATTGGCGGCCTTATCGCTTAAGACGATCTCTTCCAGGCAACCGCTATGTGAGGATTTGCAAAAGAAAAAAGAAAGAAAAGTCGAGAGTAGATGGTGAAGATAAATAGTATAAAAAAGGGGTGCATCAAAGTAGAATATTAATGTATAATAAAATAACAATACATCATTGTTAAAAACAAAGTCTAAACAGGTCGAATTTCAAGTCGTTAAAAAGCCTGTATTCATCGGGCATAATGAATGTTCCAAATATTGAAAGAATTTGTCAAATCGGTCCAGTAGTTTCTGAGCCTATTCAATTCAAACAAACAAACGAACAAAAAATCTAATCTTTCCTCTTTATAATATGAATGAAGCTGTAGATAAAGTTAATACCCACATATGTGCATTTATTTGTCTTAATTATTTTCTAGTACAAAAAGTAATATCTAGAATACCTCATAAACAGTATCCTTAGGGAAATACATAAGCGCGAACTTGGTAGCGTTCCACAGTTTATTGCAGAAGAATCTGTAGCCCTGCACGCGGAGGATATCCAGGTTCAGATCGCGACCCTGCGTCATCGCGCATAAGGCGAATCTGAAAAAAAGGCAATTACAAGTCATATTTAATTAAATCAATCTCAATTTAAAGGGTAATTAATTTAATTGTGAAAAATTTAAAATTCTGTGAATACTATTCCTAAATGTAGTAAAGAAGACCTAGTCTCATTATTTTTCCAACCCCTAGAGGCCTAAGGAATTTTGGCTAGATAAAACCTTAACATTTACCCCTATTTAACACGAGGTGGTAATCCCATTTTATTCTCATATCCATCTCAAAAATTCCAAAGTTCCTCTAAAAATTACCTCAACGCATCAGTCCCGCACTCCGGTATCCCATTGGGATAGTCCTGCTTCTGTCCCTGCTTGGCCTTCTCGACCTCCTTGGGGTCCAGGTTCGATTCCAGGAGCTGTGCGTGTAGCTGCTCCAGGGTGATGCCGGTGACCACGTCCACTGGGTCGATGACGTTGCCCAGGGATTTGGACATCTTGCGACCGTGGGCATCGCGGACCATCGGGTGGAGGTATACTTCTCTGAAGATGTTGGAATTCTTGTTAAGAAAGCAAAGTAACACCACCAATGAAAATAAAGTCAAGATGCAGCTAAAACATTTTCGCCAAAAGTTTAAAATGTAGCCAGTGTAGTAAATTTGCGACATTCGATAATATGCAAAATGCACACGTAAAATAAAATAATATGCTTTGTATATATATACAATTATATTTTCTATGCCATTTACATTAAAACTTTGTGCTAGTGCAGGGCAGTTGCAATAGTATTCTGAAGGTGATAACCGAAGATGTTGGGGCGTCCATCATGGGGCACTTTGTGCGTACACTTGTCGCATCAAAGTGTCTTGTGTACGGTGCCGTGTGGTGGACGTCTTGTTTTTTAAATTCTCTTTTTTCATTTTCCTACTAACATTAGCAGATAAGACTTTTTACTAACAAATGGATTTATGTTATCCGACTTTATAATGAAAATAAATAAAAATAAACCAATTTGCTACATTCGGTATAATGCACAATGCACACATAAAATAACATTATATGCTTTGTATAGCAAAAGGAAATGATATACAACTATAAAATAATTTATATTTTCTATGCCATATTCATTAAAACTCTCCAAATATTTGAAGTCTTTTAGCCAACTGTTACAATACACTTAGGAAACACAATCCTTAAATTTCTCTTAGAACTCACTTGAAGGGTAATTTTCCCATTAACCGCTGACCAAAGAAGACCATCCTCGCCACCCAGAAGAACAGGATATCGTGACCGGTTTCCAGCAATGTCGTAGGGTAGAACGCCTAAAATATGGAAGATTTTGTCTTTAAGTTTTAAAAAATTAATATTTAAAGCTAGAGTTCAACATTTTTTCTGTTATTGTTAAAAAAATACGCATGAATTCAATCCCACAATTTGACTTTGATTCTTTAATGATCAATTAGGTTTCTTCAGACGTACGAACAGAATTCTGCCAGCAAGCCATATAAATGAGTTTGACAAGGAAAAAATATATTGAAGACTTCTTATGTACTTCCATCGCAGAAAAATAATGAAAACTTAGGACAATGAGACGACGATCAGTAGTTTAAATCAATACCACTCCCTATTCAACGACTGCTTTAATAATTATGAATTTAATGGTTGCAATTTTTTATTTATTTAATTATATACTTCATATAACATATTGTAATAAAATAACATGATCTTAAATAACTTAAACCTACAGCCAAAAGACCAAACCATTATCCATAACTTACCTGCAAATCCTCAGTATTATCCGGCCACCCGAAGATAGCGAACGGGAACAGCCCTGACGAGAACCAAGTGTCCAGTACATCATCATCTCGCTTGAGGGTGATCTGGCCCACGGGCACGTTGTACTTCGCCGATGCTTTCTTCAAAGCCTCTTCTTGGGAGTGTGCAGAGACCCATTGCTCCTCTTTCTATAGAAATTTTAAATTGAACATTTTTTTTATGTTATAGCAGGCAATTAAAGTGGGACTGGGCTGGACATGTCGATCGCATGTCGAACGATAGGTGGGCCAAATCAGCCACACTATGGATGCCCCAGAATGTCAAAAGACACCGGGGTAGACCTAGACGCAGGTGGAGGGACGAAATAGATGCTTTTGTTTCGAATTGGGAGATGCTCGCCAAGAAGCGATCCGAGTGGAGGAGAAAAAGAGAGGCCTTTGCCCAGCAGTGGGACACAAATGGCTTAAAATATATAAATAAATAATATAGCAGGCAAGCGGGGCATGCGGTTCACCTGATGTTAAGTGACTGACCTCAGCCCGTGGACATCTACAATATGAAGTGTCGCAGTTGCTTTGCCGGCTTGAAGGATGGGGAAAGAGAGGATTAACTATTAGAACATTAATTGTAACTTATGTAGTTGGTTTCAGGGACCGAATAACCCGAAAAAGGCAACCGTTTTGATAAGATATCCTTTCGAACTTTGTTTGACCATACATTTTTCTTTTATTATCCTTGAAAAGCTGTATAATGTTTAAAGGTATCACATTCATGAACCTTATTTTACCGGTTAGACCTTTTGTCAACGCACTGATATTAAAATATGAAAATAGAAAACATCAAAAAGGGAAAATACGTAACTCATAAATTGAATTTAACCAAATCGTTATACTTGAGTTTGTCCAAACCGTAAACCGTAAAAACTAACATTCTTTTACGATACGTGTACAAAATTTTTAGGTACCGAAATTATGGGTACATTTTTGACAATTTCAGATTAGTATATCAGTTTCGTACCGGTTAGATAGCGGTTATTTTTAAAGGTATGCTATACCGATTCCGGTCCCTGTTTGTTTTAATGACAATATTTAGTCACATTTAGTAATGTTTCTTAGTGGCGAATGAAGTAAGTATGTAAAATGTGATTTAGTTAAAATCATAAGTGACTATTGAGATTATGTCGTATATAATGCATTTCAGATATTATATTATGAAATGAAAGTGGTCTATCTGATAAAATTATTTTATGGAATGAGCGCTGTTAGCATTTTAATATACACAAAATGACACATTTTAAAGAATGGTTCTTAAATTTAAAAGTGGCAGAAAAGCAACGCATACACTTGTGCAAGTTTGTACTAAATAAATGCATTACGAAAAACACGCAAAAATTTTAGCAGAGTAAATACAACAGAGACTTTAAATATTTTCAAGAAAATGCGGACATAGCGAAAAATTTCTAAAGAAAAACAAAATGAAGACATTAAAATTTTGTCTCAAAGCTCAAATTTTAAATAAATAAGGTTTTCTAACTATTTCAATAACTCAACCATAAAAGGAAAATTTCCAATAACAGCTCAACAAAAACAATTCTGAAAAATAATTTCAACAAAAAATAAAAAAAAAACGCTTAAACGTATCAAACGCTTCGTGCAAAACAAGCCTACACACGTAACATGCGTACATACAGGCACGGACAGTACGCAGGGAGCGCGCGCGCGCTTCGGCGCCTTCTTCCTGCCGGAGCGCGTGCGGCGCCGGCGCGGCTTTGCGGACGCCGGGGCAACGGGGGCCTTAAGTTGAATTTTATACATTGAGATAACTGAATTCCTAACATGGACATTGAACATTTAAAATATTGAAATCTAAACTTTAAAAGCATGTAGTAATAAGATATAATTTGTTTTAAAATAATTGTTTAATAATACTGTATTAGACACAATTTTTTTATTGAAATATTTTGGAATGTATTGACCGTCCAGTGGTACCAGGCTCTGATGAGCTACTAGTTCCTAGTCTCACTCCGTTCGGCGTAGTAACACGGTTAATCAGAACTTGGTGAAAAACCATAATTGCGCATGTTCTCCATCCAGTGGTGCCAGGTTCTGATGAGCTACTAGTGGCTAGAGTCTCACCGCTTCCGGCACAGTGACTCGGTAGGCCGGGATCTGGTGGCCCCACCACAGCTGTCGCGAGATGCACCAGTCACGGATGTTCTCCATCCAGTGGTACCAGGTCTTCTCGTGAGCGTCAGGAATGATCTTCAGCTCGCCGTCCTTGACCGCTTTAATGGCGTCCGCGGCCATTTTGTCGCAGCGGATGTACCTTGAAAAAAAAATATGATGATAGTTACATGAGGCAGGCCATACACGTAAGGGTTTGCATGATGGTTGTAACCGTATATGCATAACCGTCAGTTATAACCGAGGTATAATCGTATCGATGCTTGTACAGTTTTATTACATACACGCTAGGGTTTGCCCGTTGGTTATGCATGAAAGGACAAGAACATTCTTGCAAAGCCTAACGTGTAGCTAGCTAAGCTAAAAGGGATAAAAAGTTACATACCATACATTTAGCCACTGTTCCCAACCTTTTTTTGCCACTTCCCACCCTAACATTTTCTAAAATTTTTATTCACCACCAATACATAATTTTTAATATTTAAAAATTTATTTCTTCACTTAAGAAACAAAATGATAGGTTTTAGTAAGGCAGAGGATTAAATTCGTGATTTGCCCCTGTTAATGCAATACTGAACGCGGAGTTGCTGAACGCAGCCGTGGGAAGTCTTCGTGAGAGCCAATAGCGGCGGTCCAGGGGATCGGCCCTTAGTCACCAACATTATTATTCCTTTCTTTCAACCTCAATTCGCAAAAAATCTATTGTCGCGAAACATTGTATCCAAAAAGATTTAATTCGCATTTTAATTTCCAAATCTCCAAACAGTCCTTAACTATTAAATTACCATTGTGAGGCGTGTGTCCCGTTGTGAAACGATGAGTATATACGAAATATAATAAAGTGTTATACTGACCACTGCGGCTTCAGCATGGGTTCTACCACGTCCTTGGAGCGGCTGCAGAGCGGCACCACCATCGCGTTGTCTTTAGTCTCGCGGTACAGCTTCTTCTCTTCCAGCACCTTGATTATTTCGCGACGGACGTCGAATCGCTTCTTACCCTGATAATGACAAAATTTTATTTTAAACCGTTAATAAATAAGGAAATACTTCATAATATGTACATGTTTTAATACACTAATGCAACATGATAAATATTTATTTTTCATATTAGATTTTGCCTTTTGACTGTGGAAGGAAATAGACGTTATGTGTGTTAGCTGTTATTTTAATGAAATTTATTTAAAGCAAACGTGAATAGGCATTTATTAAGCAGGTATGCTCCATCCTAGACAATGTTATCACTTTAGATTAGGTGAAATGTTGGTCAAATGCCCGCTTAATCTGATATATAAAAAATAAAAAAAATAGTAAACATAAACAATAAAAAACATATCATATATGGGTTGTCAGGCAGAGATCGCTGTCAGCGTGAAGGCCGCCCTCTGTACATAGCTTGTGTATATTTTATTGTTATTTTGTACTTGACAATGGTGTACAATAAAGTATTTTTCATTCATTCATTGATTCAACATAAATAGTATAAATAAATAAGAATAAGAAAGAATGGAGGAAAGAACCTCATTTAAAATCCTTTAAAAAGTATTTTATTTAATATGGAAAGTACGCGCGTTCAAACAAACATAAGAAAATACTAAAAATAATATTTACCGCGAATTGTCCACAGTTATCCAGCATCTTGCCCTCGTCGTCGAATATCGTGATGAAGGGCAGATTGTGTCGTTTGCCGATCTCGTAGTCGTTTTGGTCGTGGGCGGGAGTAATCTTGACAGCACCTGAAAATTCAATCTTTTAATTGTTATATAATATTACAAAATAAAAAAAAAATATCTTTATAAGTTCAAATTACATTATATTAATTCAAATTCAAAATGTTTTATTTCAGACGAATCCAGATTTCATTCATTTTAATAATAATATAGTTATCAAAATTTTACATAAAAAATAAACAATTAATCCAAATAAACAATTATTTTCTGACCATTAAAGCAATCCTATTAATATTACCAATGTGAATGTTTGTGAGGATGTATGCATGTTTGTTACTCTTTCACGCAAAAATTACTAAACGGATTATAATGAAACTTGATAAACATATAGGTCAGAATAACGCATAGGGTACATTTCGAGGCATAGCTATTACATATTAGTTATTTACACACCAGTTCCAAATTCCATATCCACATATTCATCAGCAATGACTGGCATCTTTCTATTCACTATGGGATGAACCAACATCTTTCCTATCAAGTTTTTGTACCTGAAAATTTAAATCAATAATCAATATTCAATCAATTGTCTGAAATATAAATGAAAGTATATTAGACTATAAAAATTTGAAATAAAGACTTTACTGAGATAATTTTTGTTTAAACTGAAAAAATGTAATTTTTTCATATTTATATTTTTATTTTATCATAGATAAATAAACAAAATTAACAAAATCCTTATTGTTTTAACTATATTTAAATGGAATCAATATATTTATTTATTTATTATGTATAACTCTTCGCATTAAAATGTATTTTCATTGATAGATTAGACTGCAACTTAAAGAATCCAGATTAAAAAAAGTAGTAAGATACAATTTTAGTAGATACCTTGTATCATTAGGATTGACAGCAACAGCCACATCTCCGAGCATGGTCTCCACACGGGTGGTGGCCACCACCACCTCTGCACTACCATCTTCAGATTGGTACGCAAAGTGCACTAGGACACCAAACTCCACCTGTAAATGAATCAGATTTTTAACATCATGTATACATATTAATATTATAAGGCTAAGCGTCCACATATAGCTGGTGTATGCATCGGATTTATTATCTGTATAGAAAATGCGTTTCGTGTATGCGTGATGCACAGACACACATACATTACACACATTGTACGACCTATTCGTGTAGTGGCTACAGTAATGGTATATTGCGCCGAAAGATGTCGATCCCCACGCACGCGTAGAAAATTATGTTGTGATGAACATTGTAATTTTCTACTGTCATCCGTCTATTCATGTATGTATTTACAATAAAAAGTTTGTTTAAGTATGTCTATCAGTTATCTAGTGTACTTACATAGTACAAGCTTTGCTTAGCTTGCGACTAGATGGCATAGTAATAATTGTCCCTGAATATTTACTTCATTTATTTATATATCAAATAGCTTACCTTATGATCATACCCCGGTATAGCCAACATCGTCCTCCCAGGCAACTCAACTTTATCCACTTCAATATCCGATATAGCACTCTTCAACGTACAGGACCAGTTCACCAATCTATTGGCCCTGTATATATCTCCCTCATCGTGTAACCGTATGAAGGCTTCGTTCACCGCTCTACACATAACAGGATCCATTGTGAAACGTTCTCTCGACCAGTCCAGGGAAGACCCGAGAGACCGGAGCTGTTCGTAGATTCTGCAACCCTTTCTGGAAATTTGATTAGATGTGTTAATATTGTAATTGTTATAAAAGTATGAGGATCAGTTTTAAGAATAGTTTTAATGGACTCCAATATAGACTATTTTAGAGTCAATAATTATAAATGTGAAAGATTATTTCATGATTAATTATCAAAGAAAAGAAGAAAGCAAAAGGTAACATGTTCTGACACACGACATAGCGATGCATATGTAAGAAATGCTAGCCCGATTAAATAAATAAAATATGTCAAATAATTAAAGCGAGAAGCAAATACACTGACTGATAAACAAAAAATATATAATGGATTTAAAAACATTACTGAAATTTAACTAATAACCCAAATGAATTATTTTAAAAGGTACCTTATTTACAATATTACACTACTTCATACAAAACTACAACTACCCTGATGCGTTGCAAAAGTATAGAGGGCGTCGCGTTTCACGTTATTGCTTTTCCTCCCCCCCTTGATGTGTCCTGATTATCTGTCTCCTTAATCCTATTTGAAATGAGAACTCACTTCCTGACACTAGGGCGTCTAAACACATAACTGAACTCGCAAGTACATTGCGGATTGGAAAAGATTCGGAACTCCTGCTATAGAGCACTCCTGCACTGCGATTAAAAATTTGAGGCTAAAAAAACTCACTCTTCTTTCCACTTCCAGACGCGCTTAATGAACTCCTCTCTCCCCAGTTCATGCCTGGTCTTCTTCTCTTCTCTCCACAGCTTCTTCTCCACAACCACTTGTGTTGCAATACCCGCGTGGTCACAACCAGGATTCCAGAGGGTTGTACGACCATTCATCCTAAAAATTATAATCAGAAATTTCTTTATTTACTTCACCTAAAATCAATGTCATATTTTTACTTAAATACATAATTAAATTTAATCAAAACATAGACTGTTTTGAATATACAAAAAAATCTAAATAATTGAAATTTTTTATCAAGACTTTTTTACAACATAATGATATAGAAGCAACATATTTCAACATTTCATGCCATATTTTACAAAGCTTCAATCATTACAATTTAACACATGATCCAAGCAACTGTCCTGCTATTGTCATGGACATGTTATACATGATTTCATTAATATTATTACAACAAATACAACTTCTTAACAAAAATCTTTAGTTATAGTAACAACACTTTCACCTATTTTTACTTCTATTTCTTTATGGAGTACAGCATAATAAATAAAATACTTTTTAAAGGATTTTAAACGCGGTTTAAACGCCGGTGACAGTCACCTGTGACCACGCTCGCTGTAAAGTGCTTGTAACGTTGGGTTAAATAATAATGTAAAATAATATATAATAAGCCGCATTTAAAATCCTATAAAAAGTATTTTATTTAATATGGAAAGTACTCGCGTTAAAACAAACACAAGAGTACAGCATAAATTAATTTTATTTGTAGTCATTTTTGTAATAATATTATCAGACATTAATATTAGTTATACTTAAATTTTCAAATATAACTTTCATTTAATTTAATAAATCAATATTACTACAAATAGTTTGAATTACCTGTGCCACCTAGTAATGGCGTCTTCAACAGCATTGGTGAGGGCATGACCAAGATGCAAGCTACCAGTTACATTTGGTGGTGGTATAACCATAATAAATTGACCTTTGGGATTCTTCTCTAGGACTGATTTTCTCTGAAAGATGAAAGTAATTGTATTAAATAAATTATAACATTTTTAATATTCTTTAATCAATACCTATCTATATATAGGTTTGTTACACTACTAATAACTAGAGATCTGCTGGATCAATTCAGCAGAAAATTTGTAGGGAGATAGACATAGGATTCTTTTAATCCTGGAAATACTACGGGAATAAAAACCGCAGGGCACAGATAATATTACATATACTGGATGAAATGCTTTGCAGTTAATATTTTAATAAAAATAAAATAATTAGAATTTAAGAGATCAATCTCATATACTTATTTTCCAATAAATTAATGAAGATTTCAACTTGCCTTCATTGAAAACAATCTAGTAGAAGAACAAAAGTGGCTTACCCCATATTCAGGCTTAAAGAACCCTTCCTTCTCCCACCAAGTGTACCACGCAGCTTCCACATACTTGGGACTGTAGGCATCAGGCATAGGCCCACTGATGTCCTTCTTCTCATCAGGTTTTGTGTCTGCTGTATAAACAGCACTCTCCTTTGTTTCTTTCACTTTTTTCTAAAATTATTTCGGCAATATATAATAGCAACAACTATTAAAAACAATGAAGTTTATATGAAGAAAATATAAAATATTGATTTCTTATTTAAATACACTCTATCATAATTAGAATAAGCATGTGGAGGAGTTGCATTCATTCAGGAAATGATGCAACGTCTAAACAATACACGTAAGATTCCTTTCACCTAAACATTTTCTAACCTTCAATTGGTGTTTGTATAATATTTTTTTAAACTCTGTATTAAAAATTACAGATAAATGTTTGGAAATTGTATATAAAATATTTTATTGAATCTACCTCTGGCTTATCCTTTGGTGCAGCTGGCGCAGTACTTTTTTTATCCAATTTAGCCTTAAGTTTTTCTAACTTTGCAGCCTTTTTTGCCTCCTTTTCTAACTGTTTTGCGGTCTTTTCTTGTGGTTGGTCACCCGCGGGACTGTTTTGGGCGTCCATGTCACTCATGATTATTTAATTCACACAATTTCTATTTTAATAAAATAATGAACATTTCCACGTCCACGCGAAATAAATTCAGATTTTCAAATTTACCAACTTTTGACATTTGACAGTGACGGTAACTTGGTGACAAATTGACACATGTTTGTGACATATATATATTTTTTAATAATGCAAGTTACAGAGACTTGCGTTACATTAGAAGATTGTTTAACTCAAATAAAAATATTTCTTTTATAAATTTATTTATAAGTAAGTGAAAAATGCCTGAATGTCGTTGTTTTTAATAATAAAAAAATGGCCTAAAGAGTCAAATAAAGTTAAATTAAATGAACAGTATACCCGAATATTAAAGTTAATCAGAGTCTCGGCAAAAATATATCAAAGAGTTAAATAACATAATTGTATTTTATGAAAATCAAATCGTTTTAAAGGGCATTATTAATTAAAATAAAAATTGGGTGCATAATTTTTACCTGTAAAATGAAACTCAATGGTTTGTAATGGCCTTTATTGTCTGTGGTCGCACGCGGCTCAAAAGTTTGTGCCACAAACTACAAAGTTTATGAATGCGATCGCCATTTTGTTTCCTTCTCGACCGCGTTGTCGGCGTTTGCACGATCGGTTTTGTTTTTTGTAACGGCGAGCTAAAATTAGATTAATTGTGCTTATTTATTATCAGTAAACGTTTTGTTGTTTCTTTTGTTTTGTGCAACATGTCGGATCGAGAGGTACTATTATTATCCTAGCCATTTAGTTCATGAATCATGTTCGAAGTTAGATTCGTTGATTTTGCCGGGGCGCGTGAGTTTACAAATTGTATTTCTGGTATTTCAGAGAAGCCGCTCTAGAACCCGTAACGGGTCTAGGGAGCCAGTACCAAAGCCCCCAACCATGTCCCGGGGCCATACTAGAAGCCGGTCCAGGACACCTCCGCCGCCAAAATCATCGAGCCGGAAGTACAGGAGCCCGTAAGTCTATCATTACAGAATTGTTATGATAATAGTCATTAAAAACCGCAATTTCTAATTATTTGCATCATATTATTAGTATTTCCGTAGTTGTTTTTTATCGACATAACCTCGCTGTCAAGGCAACGGGTTGCGCAATGATAAATTAAAAAACTATACAAAGTTTTATGTTCTATATTCGCAAATTTTAGAAGTCTATGACCTCTATACGCCTACACATTGAATATTTTGAATAAAACTGTTGGACTATATTGATATCTAAAAGCGTACGATTACAAAAACAGTTTAAAACACGAAATTGAACATAATTTTAACGTCGTGGTAATTTATTGATACCGACAATTCCAAACATAACTGGCTTGCATTAGTGTTTGTTCAATAAACACAGTTTTATCAACAACAAACGTTAGCTACTGATAAGGCTTATATTTCATTTTTACGATAATTGGAAACATGTTTCTATGCCGATTTTATAGCATTTCGCGTTATGTAAAATTCTATACACAATTCAATATTATTTAATTGCTATAAAAAAACATACCGAAAATTAACCACATTAAATTTTAAATAATTATTGAAAACAGGAAGTTTATTATAATAACTCTGCAGTTTAACTAATGATATGAAATAATGATAAACATGCAAATTTAATACAAAAAACATGAATTAGCTAATGGCAACCTGAAGTCAGAATCGTTACATATGTTTTCTCAATTAAATTGTTTTTAAGTGGTTTAAAAAACAATTGTAAATTTGATGAATAAAATTAGTCATTTGATATAATGGTACTATTTAGTTCATAAATGCACTTCTAATATTATCTTTACAAGTATTGAGCGAGGTTATGTTGATAAAACATTAAATGTATGTTTATTACATCATTATTCATTCTTGTTAAAATTGAATTGTGTTTAAAATACCACAGATTATTAAGTGTAATCACCAGATTAAAAACCTGTTATAGTATAGACTATAGAATAATGGATATCTATTCATGCATTACATTCCAGCTAGGCGTTTACCACAATAAATATTGTATGTTAGTTGTTGCAGTAGTAGGAAGTGTAGTTTTTCGTATTTACTGTTATCAATTATAATACATAATATATGAAGTATTTAACTAGTTGTTGAAAGAGTAAATATGTAGTATTTATGTAATTATATACTTATATATGACTTGGAAATAATTATTTTTCATTATTATCTAATCACCCACAGAGTGATTAAATTAGTTTTAATTAATTAGTTTGATTTTTAAATTATTGTTAGTGTGGCTTAAATGCATTATACTTTTTATTCAAATAAAAAGTAAGATAGGATATATCTTATGTTTTGTCATTGTTACCATGGTATTTAATATTTTGTCATTGATGTTCTATTTAGTAATAGATAACCATGACCTTATAGGCAAGGCTGTATTCAGAGACGGCAATGATGGACAACAATTTAACATTTGTTGAGCCTTACATTTTGAATCAGGAACTTAAAGTCATTGCCCTATCTTAATTTGGAATTAATCTGGCAATGGCCCTGCCTTGTTGGTCTTATATTATTAAAAAATATGCTATGTATGTAAATATGCAACTATAGAATTATAATTTCCTATAACAGCGTAATGGCTGACGCTAGGTCGCAATCCAGGTCTCGCTCGCGCTCCGTGTCGCCGCGCCGCTATCGCTCGTCGCGCTATTCCCGCTCCCGCTCCCGCTCGTACACTCCCCGCGGACGCTCGCACTCTCACAGCCCTATGTCGTCCAGGCGGCGACATATGGGCGATAGGGTGAGTGATCTTGCGAAGGTATATCAATTTATTTATAATTTTTACAAATGAATTTTAGTAAGTAAGGAAAAATTGAGTCTGTAGTTTGTGAGTAGTATAAGGTTTATAGATTGTGTCATTGCAAGATAATAAAT
This sequence comes from Phoebis sennae, assembly GCA_001586405.1. NCBI lineage: Eukaryota > Metazoa > Arthropoda > Insecta > Lepidoptera > Pieridae > Phoebis > Phoebis sennae. The sequence goes on from LQNK01001455.1 coordinate 110,003, forward strand.
ATATATTTGTTTACATTAGAATTACATATTATGATGAATTGAAGCCTCACACTCACAAACTATGAACAAATTATAATATATTTAGACAAGATAGGTATAGATTATTTTTGTTTAAGATAATTTTTAGTCTCTCAAAACAAGTGTCCTATGGATATCGGTTGAATATGCTTAAAATATATTTGTACATAAGGAAAAGTTATTTTTTTTCCTATTTATCAATATGCAATTATATAAATTTACTGAAGGATAATAATGTGCATGTTATAAATATCTAAATTTATATCAAGCATATCACAAAAATTTTCTATCTATCTTGCAATAGTGTTTTAAACTTGACTTAGACTGGCAACTTGGATTTAATTATAATTAATTACAGATTATAGACTAGTATTATAGTATTAAAAAAATCCAACATAGAAATGCTTGTATGGAATTCACTTCCTATTGGTATCCTAAATGTTGGAATATTATTTAAGTGAATCTAGAGTAAGCTAATTCAAAACTATGTTAGTTTACTAAAGGCTCATTTATACATTTTAATTATTAAATATTATCTTCCTTAGTAGGAATATGTAGTTATTTTAATTGTTGTTGCGTAGATATGTTACACATTGTTTTCTTAGTAATTAGAATATTATAGAATTTATACATTGTATTTCTTACGTCTCTGTGATGAAACTTCATATTGATTTGAAATCCTAAGAAACACTTGATTATCATTAGTATGTTAACAACTGGTTTCCTCAGAGATTGTATAAGTTATAACAAAGGAAAACAATGTTATTATATCTCTGCAATATCGTAGTTATTTATAATGTATTTTTGAAGTTTAGATTTGGTACAGTAATGATTCAAGCCTTTTATTTACATGTTTCATTGCTACAATTAGAATTATGTTTTAATTAAAAAAGCTACTAATTTATTATTTGGGGGTTTAAATTATTAATTTTAATGTGTAAAATATTTAAAGAATGACTGAAGAAATGGTGCAAGAAATCATATATATTATATGTGTAGCCCAAATTTTAGTGCTCTTTTTTTTCAGGAGAACCCAACACCGTCCCGGTGCCTCGGCGTTTTTGGATTGAGCCTCTACACAACTGAACAACAGATTCACCACATCTTCTCAAAATATGGACACGTTGACAAAGTACAAGTCGTTATTGATGCTAAGGTGCGTTTCAAAATTATGTTTTGGTCATTCAATTAACATTATTAGTAAATAATAGATTTTTTAGGTACTTGTGCGGGTTTTACCCGCGTTAATTAAGTCTCGTAAAAGGGTTGATGTTTTCATATCAGTTTCCGTCGGAAAAAACGTTGGATTGGAATTGAAATATTAGTGGATATTGATAAACAATTACTGAAAGGTTTAATCATATATTATTTTGTGTGATGTAAAACTGTAAAAAATCAGTCAGTCATTAAATCTTCATCCCTTCTTCTGAAAATCTATTTAAATAATAGATTTTCTGGATTCCATTGACTTTAATAGATAGTTGACCATAAATTTTAAGATGAGACTTTGCTCGCGTGAAATTTGGTGCTTATAGATCAATAAAAATATCCTATCACCTAATCCATCTAATGAATACCAAATTTATCAAAATCCGTTTTGCAGTTGCGGCATGATGGATACATCCAAACATCTATAATAAGTGTGAAATAGGATCTAATCACAATTACCAAACTAGTCGATGTCCCCAGCACACGCACAAATCGCTTTGCGTTTTCATTTCTTGTGCGCACGGCCAAGGAGTGGAACTCACTTCCTGCGTCTGTTTTTCCGGCTGAATACGACATTCAAAAATTCAAAAGACAAGTGAATAGGCACCTTCTAGGCAGACGTGAATAACATCTTCGACCGCACCACCATTTTCCATCAGGTGGGGTAGCGGTCAAATGTCTGCCTATTCTACATAAAAAAAACCAAACATGTTACATAATTACATCAATGTACTACTTGTGTAAATAAACTACTTGTGTATCTTTCAGACTGGCCGCTCCCGAGGCTTCTGTTTCGTGTACTTCGAGTCGCAGGAGGACGCCAAAGTGGCCAAGAACGAGTGCACCGGCATGGAGATTGACGGACGGAGGATCCGCGTTGACTTCTCTATCACACAGCGGGCACACACGCCCACACCAGGGATATATATGGGCAAGCCTACACAGTGAGTGGATTTTTATACCTTCTTATTTATTTATTTATTCCAAAGGTACACCACATCAGACATATTAAACCTTAACCAAATACGATTATAAAATCACTTATCTAATATGCGTGACAATTACGGTATGCACAACATTTACTATAATCTTAGGCTATACAATTACAATTATTATGGGTATATATAAATTATAACTAGACAAAATAAAATAAAATAAAATAGCAGCCCTCTGTGTCTTAGCAGAGTATTATTTTAAAATTAATCGCAAAATGTGTTGGTAAGTGCATAACTCAACAACGACTGGACCAATTTGGACAATTCTTTTTTTTAAATGTTCGTTGAAGTTCAAGCATGGTTTTTACGGCGAGAAAAATTCGAATCGCCGGGTCCACGCGAGCGAAGCCGCGGGCGGAAAGCTAGTACTTGATATAAGAGAATGGAAATATGTGTAATTGAAGAAAATAGTGAGAAATTATAATAATCATCTACTTAATAATAATAATATTTATTCAAGAACACATTTAAGTATTTTTGAATAGAATAAAATTAAATACTTGATCTATGAGAATGGAAAGACGCTTTTTTCAATGAACATTTGAAGTCAGAAATTTTAGTTGCTAGCCACAATTTAGTTTCTTGTAAAGATCTTTATGGTAAAGTTTACCTCAATTCGCCTAATTTTTTTGTGGGTTGTGTAATGTAATTTATAAACAAATAAGATTGATAGAATAAATACGAAAATGTCCTTTATTTTTATCATTAGGTTCAATCATGTACTAATGGTTTCAGCTGTATTTTGTGTTGTTTGAATATTAAGTTGATAATTTGGAATGGAAGTGGCCTAAAAATTATGAACATGTACATACATTTTTATCCTTAGTTAATTGCCTGACAATAGTACAACAATGATAGGAAATTATTATGCAATTGGCCTAACCGGCGAATTAAAGTCATTTATGCAATGACCTTGTTGACAGTAGTGTAATTTGAATTTTGTAGTGTAATTCATTTCCGTCATTGTTTGATTTTACTACATCCGTACATAAATCAGAATGTACAGTAGCCAGTTAAATTGATTTGCAATGCTTCTTAAATTGAGTTTGTTTAAAATTACGTTTATACTTTTCAGCCTCGGCCGAGGCGACAACGGATATGACAGGCGCCGTGACAGAGAGTAAGTAACATTTTTATTTAACGGACTATTTTATTACTAGAATTTATTGTTTTGGATTTTAAATTAGTTTCAAATATCAGCTTATATGTTGTTGTTGTTGTTACAATATCCCTACTAATATTATTAACTAAGGAGTAATTCTGTCTGTCTCTAAAGAAGAGTATGAAGTTACTTAAGCCACTGAAATAGATTTGGATAAAATTTTATACAAAATAGTATTATACTCCAGTCATTTGGACGTTAGGAAAGTTTTTGTATTGGACATCCCGAGAGAGTTAGACAGGACACAGTAGTATATGTTGTATCTGTAAATTTACTAATGGATATTCTTTTTTCAGCGATTACTACTACCGTGGCGGCGGCGGCGGCTACAGAGAGCGCGACTACTACGCGCGCGGGTACCGCCACCGCTCGCCCTCGCCGCACTACCGCCGCTCGCGCCGCTACGAGAGAGAGCGCTCCTACTCACCGCGTAAGTGACACACGGCGTGCCCCACTACTATCCATTCTCTGAAAACACTCTTAAACAATGGCCAGTGAACTTTGGGACCTACCAGTTAAGTATTACCACACAACATCTCTCCCTCTGCTCTACATACTCAAGCAAAGAGCGCTCTTCTGTATGGTAAATTACTTGATGTAATACTTTTATTATTGAATAACGACTACCCTCACTGCTCATTTCGGCAATCCCTCAACGGCAGAACTGCTCCAAGTAAACTATAACAATATTGATCCCTTTCAAATGATTTTTGTAAGTATTGTTTGTTCATTATCAGTATCCTTGCTTGCTCAAAATGTGATTAATTATACATATTGTTATTTTTGTCATATCCATAAACTCTACAGCAAGTCAAGGATCCTTCCAAACCATTCAACTTAGTTGTGTAATGTCTACGAATTTTGTAAGTAAATGTAAGTGTGATATTTTAACTTACATACAGGATGCATGTATGTTTTATGTCGTCACATTTATTTCTTTACTTTATATTCAATCTATCATGTTATACAATAATTTGATTAAAATGATTTATACTTGATATTGTCCATTTAACTCCGTCATCAATTCGAAGCAGATTGATTGAATATAAAATAAGCTGTGTATTTCTACTCTTTTCAACTGTATAGATCCCCCTTTCTACAGAATGCATTATGGCTTTTTCACAACAAATTGCCATGATATCTTCTGGAGGTAAAATTGAATGTTGTGTTGTCCCAATTCTTGTATTATACTTGGCCTGAAGAAGTAATTTCTTCTAATTGTTGTTTGTTGAGTATCCTTGTCTCAGTAGAATGGAGGATTATCAAACAAAAAATGTCATAATACACTTTTGTTAAGACTATAATAAAATTAAAAAAAAGTATGTTCATTCTCAAACAATACTCAATTTTAATATCGCGTTGCACCAAAAAGAATCAGCAATAACGGGATTTGCAACAAATGATTGAATTGCGCGTGACAATAGCAAAGTTTGTTAGTGATAGTCTCCATTCCGCTAGACACAGGCCTCAACGCTCCGTGCCGGTGTGCAGAAGTGCGTGATTACATTGCTCTTTGACTTTGCAGGTCGGTATTAGGTCGCGGTTCGCGCTTCTGACGTGACTTCAGACATTTTTTATACAGCACCACTCCCATGTAGCCGGCATGCATTTATACAGTACCTGTCGAGCCCGGCTACTCAGTCATACTGTAACTCGTTATAAGTCTAGCTTAAGTTAGCGTAACCCTAGACGCCACTAGATGTAATGAAATTAGCTCTAATAAAGATTTACAACTAAGTCTAATATTGATTTTGTTTGTTTGAAAAGGTATTGAAACAAGAAGTAAAGGATGAAGTTCCTTGAAAAACTAACTGTGTTGAAGTTTTGAATTTTGAAATTTTCGGTCGCCGAACGAAGGGGCCGCCGGCTAGAATCCTCACTTGCCGGCTGAAACGAAGTTTCGCGAGTCTTTGTAAAGAATATGATCGCTCGTGCGAAGAAGAACCCAATGAGATCATATTCTTTCGACAAATTGTTTAACATTTACACACCACACAGATATTTTTTGAGTGACTCGTACGTATTTCTATTCGATTCCGTAGTATTTGTATTTTATATATTTTAGTTTGGTGATATCGTATTTTTAGTGTAGACTTGTGTTGTGAACGAGTTGTTAATAAATAATGATTTTTTTAAATAGCCACGACTCTTCTTCATGTCTTCCCACCTTATCTATCCATTTACCATCCTATCTATTGTAGATTTTGGAATGTGTACATGTACAATTTACATTTAAATATATTGAAATGGGCTCTCTTAAAGTAATGCACAAATAACAATTTCATTACTTATTTGGGTGATAAATCCCTTTGTGTTTCATTTTCAACTTGCATTGTTTTGGTGCCAATATTTAATTATGTTTAATAAAAACTTAAATCGTGTATGTATGTAGTATAAATATGTATGTAGAATCATAGATCATTTATTTGTGTATGAAATAAAATAAGCAATATGTATTTGTAATATTTTATTCTCAGTATATGGTATTACACGTACGAGTAAATTTAACAAAAAATCTCACTATCGGGTTTTAAAGTTCTTAAAAATATCTATGTATAGAAGTATAAATAAATACCGCATACATTCCGTATTGGCACTTCTTTCTAACATGGCATTGCACAGAGGATTAAAACAAATATTTAATATTTTTGGACAGCTTACAGTTACTAAATCAGGAATTCACAATGCTTATTAAACATATCGTAATTTGTATCTTCAAATTCAATGCAGAAAAGGGTTTCTTCAAAATAGAACTTCGTATAACTTTTATTTCTAGCAAGTAATGCTTTAGAAGTATCTGAAGATACAAACTTAAATATATTGTATTATAACATCTATAGAGAGAAAACCAATGGAGGAGAACTACAGATCCTGCAGGAGACACTAATAAGTAATGGTTATATTATAACAATATCATTACAAATATATATCAATTCTAATTTCTGCATGATCTTAGAATAGTGAGAAAAGTTAAAAACAACAAACGCACCTAGAAAATGCAATATCTAATACTGAAATAAACAAACAACAAAGTAACAAATACAGCATTAAAATAAAATGCAATAAATATGTCTAATATTTTTCTCACTGCATTTAAAGCAAGATCTTTGACTTATTATTACACTACTCAATTTTAAGGTTAATTGTAATTGGTAAGTCTTTATTATAGTTAGGTTCCTGATGTAGGGCGATCGAAGTGTTATTAAATCCTTTGCTACCCTGCGCTAAAGGACACTTCGAAAGTGAGATGGGAAAGTCATTCCCGTTCGTAACCCTTTAGATTTGAGAAGTGTAATAAGCCTTTAAGGTGAAATTCATCCAGCAATAACTATCTGGAAATCATTTGTATACATAGTAACATTGATACAAATGTCAATTTATAACAAAAATAACAGTGTAATTTAAAATACATATTGCAAAATTTCCATGTGAAAAATATGGAATATCTAAATAAATGGAATGCAAAAATAACCTTAAATACTGACACAAATTAGACGGCTTCGATATTCTATCAAGATAGAGGTAGAGGAAACTGCTTACAAAACTGCCTTTTTCGTCTACTTTTACCTTATTTGGTCATGGCCTAAGACCCATAAATTAAAAAATATGAAGCTACCAGACGGCAAGATTGAGCATGACTAGCTGTAGTTAAATGGCCGGACATCGCAAGCTAGCATAGATAAAAATATAGCTTCATTTTATTGGCTGGAATTAAGATTTAAAAATGAAATGTTTTCGGACGCCATTTGTAAATATGTCTGATCCATACAACATAAATCGATTTCACACGTTCCGTTTAGGCGTTGCTACTTATGAAATAAAACATGTCAAATGGATCAGATTTTTGCAATAAAATTCTTAATCGTTGCGAAATATTGTAAATAAATTTACTTTTTCAAGATGGCATCAAAGATATGTACGGATCCTGTAAACTTACGGTCTACTTATTTGATTTTATTTATGGCGTTAACTGTGGGTAGTTTAATAAATGTAGCGAGTATATAAACGTCCTAACGTCCTTTTCAGAGGGATGTCTATCTAAGGTTAAGTCTACAAACAAAAATAACAAGTCTACTCTAATCCTAGTCCAATATCTACAACTAAGACTATATATCAATTACGGAGTTAATACATTTTCAATGCAAAAAGTCTACTTTATTGTCCAGAGGCTACCGAGTCTGAACAGATAAAATAAATATCATAGATAAATAAAATGGATGTTGCCATACTAAAATTATTTATCAGTATAATTCTATCGAATGTAAAGATTTTAAAGGAATGATTAAAGTATTTAAAAAAGTATTCACAACGTAACACGCATATAAAATTATTGAATTGTTAAACAAAATAGGTGGTTTTAAATAAATAAACATTTTATAAAAACTATATAAATTCAAAGTTGAAATATAATTCTCAAATACATAGTATAGTCTTATTTGAATTGGTTGTTTTCAAGACTAAACATTTTTAGGACCAGACCTTAAGGTAAAGGACCCGTATTTGTATGAAACAAGTTTTACGCACGAACTTCCTTTCAAATTGGAAGTCTATGATTTGTTGATTAATTTTGTTCTTTGGCTTCGAAAAGCTTTAATAATTCCAGATACACCTTTCACCATTAGTATAAAAGAGAAATCGACGCATATGGTAAGATTTAAAAGGTGTGTAATAAAATATGCACTCTAATATAAACGAATCAATAAAATTCGAAACCTAACGTTCGTAGGATTAGGTGTAATGTGTCTTTAATATGCACCTCACTATAAATATATTTTTATCTGGAGTTCGATAAATTAGTATTAATTGCTTCCGGTGGCTTGATCTTGAATAAGACTGTTTTAAACAACAAGGCGGTTCATGTTTGTGAATATTTGTGTTGAGTTTCATTTCTATAAACCTTTTGTATGCCAAATTCAAGTTCGAGTGATAAGTTAATTTGGTATGAGGTGTTTAAGTATAGTTTATAGCAATTAATCAAGCTCTTGATGTCACAGCAACGCCTGAATTCGCAAGAGAATAGTCGCATTCAAATTTGAGTAGTATTATCTCATTTATACCGGCGACTTAGAGTGGTATAACATTACATTTTTTTGTTATCCTTAAAAATGTCGCACCAATTTCATTTCAATTTGACTTTTATCAGTCCACTTTACAACATGAGCGCGTCACAACTAGACGCCTAGCGAGCATATTAACGCGCCGATCAAATTTGACACTTATCACATCGTACTAAAGTCCACTCTCCAATAACAGCACGCAGCTCCTTTCGCCATTCAAATTTGATTCTTATTACACGGCACTAAAGTCCAATTTACAACAACAAAGCACAATGGTCACGGTGCAGCCTGCGTCGAGCCCGCAGCGGTGCGGTGGCGAGGATGTCTGAAGGGGGCGGAGGCCCGGCCGGTCGGGCTCCACTCTCTTGGTAGAAGATCTGCGCTCGACCACAGGATACACCCAGTACGACGCTATCTTCGCTTCTGTGGACAATATTTCCAAATTTAGTTTCATCAACTTTAATTAATAAGGAATAAATGGGACAAATAGACATACAAATTGTGAGTTACTATGGCAAAGTTACGATTGATTGATATGGAAAATTACCTCTGTAAGTTGTACTTCTAAGAATTTTGGGTCAATATGGAATCAATAAACTCTTGTTAAAAATGAGTGCTATCTAAATAAAAAGTAGTTTTTATTTTTAAATCTAGATCGAATTTGAAACACCTAAATGTCATGAAAGCCTGACTGAATAAAAATTATCATAAACAATAAATAACATACATCTCTTATGTATTAAGTGTTCCTAAAATATAACTAGCAACGAAACTGATGTTTTTTGAATTGAAAAAAAAATCTTAAAAACCTTAGTAATAAATCACAATCCTCACAAACAAACAAAAAATGCTTTCATAACGTTGAACCCTTATTTAGTCTTTATCTTTATTCTCGTAACGTAATACGAGCACTTAAGATAATGTTCCTGTTCAGGACTTCCCCGTGTTTATTTTAGTGAAGGATGCAGCGAAGGTAAAAAGATATTTTTAGAGGACCTTGAAATCAGTAATTTGAGAACTGGCTTGTGGCTTCTAAACAGATAAGGGGGCAGAGCAGTTTCTTAATATAAACCTTGGGGGGCAAGTTTCGATACATATATATCGACGTGATAAAATCTAATTTAAGTTTCGGTCAAACACCTCCTAAGTTGTGCTTGGATAATTTAAATGAGCGCTTACAATGTGTATTGATTAAGAAATCGACCGTAGAAGAATAAAATTGTGAGTGTTGAATGCATACTTATCTTTTAATATTAAAGTTAACATCATAAAGTGAGCAGATGAACTAAATACAATAACTAGTTAGATATTTTAAGAGCTATTGAGACACGTTCACATTACTTCTCGTGGGCATTAAATAATTGTTGCGTGGAACATGTGGATTTAGAACGTACTTATATTCTGTCGCGATTTAGCAATAAGCAAGTGGTTTCCTTTAAAATATCTTGACGATAAACTCATACCGTAGCAATGTCTACGCGATGAGCATTATGTTTAATGTCGCGTCTAAATAAAAAGGATTGCTGAAGTCCATGGCCTCTGATGATCTCCGCTGCATATCTAGTGTGCTCACCTCCAGGGCCACC
>LQNK01001455.1:120268-135216 GCA_001586405.1 Phoebis sennae
GTCTAGTGTGCTCACCTCAGCATGAACTCCGCCATGTCGGGGTCGGCCTCCAGCTCGTCGTGCACGAGCCCCATGGTGGCGATGTCGGCGGCGGCCCAGGGCCCCAGGCGCCGCACGGTGCCCCAGTCGGGGTCCAGCAGCAGGCAGCTGTAGTCGCTGCACTCGGGCCCCGCCACCAGGGGCTCTATGCACTGCTGCTCGATGGGGCCCAAAGCGTTTAACGACGTCTCCCACTGGAAGAAATTGTTTTAAATTAGTAAAAATCTAAAAGCAATTTTCAAAGTTAGATCAGTCTTTAAAATATTAACAGTTTTATGAAATCAACTGTATAAAACTTCACAAGAATCACTCTGATAATTCTATCAACCACGCGCATAGCGAATAGTCCACCGCAGTTTGTGCCCCGCGGTTTCACCCGCTTATATAGCCCGTTCCCGTGGGATTTTCGGGATTAAAAGTATCTTATGTCATTCTCCTAATCAGAAGCTATCTCCCACGAATTTTCTGCCGAATCGGTCCAGTAGAGCTCGAGTTATAAGTGTTATGACAAACACTTGTTTTTTATATATAAAATATATATTATAACTATAATACTTACCAAGGAGTTAATAATCTCAGCATCGTTAGCCGCGTCCAGGTCTAACAGTTGCAATAAGGCTACATTGTGTAACCCGCTCACAAACAGCGCACAGCGGACCGCGCGCGAAGCGAACCCGCTCACGCTGTCCGCGTCGCTTTCGCTCGCGTCTGAATCGCTGTCGCTATCGCACTCTTGCCGGGTGGGTTTTGACCTATAGAAAAATACGATGTTAGTAATTTATAAAGATTATAAAAAAGGTACAATAATTTTTATTCGTTTAACGAGCACGAATTTTTATATATTTCATTTTCATTATAGTGATGTTGGTAAAATGGGAAAATTTATCAAAAAAATCTGTGATCTGTGATGTCTCAAAGATGCGCTGGGATATTTATCATAACTTGTTCTTTAATTTTCGAAACGACGCTTGAAGTAGTATTGGAATATTTATTAGAAATCGTTACATAATTTCAGTGAAAAAAGATTATAAAAAATAAATAAGATATTAATACTCACTTATTAGTAAAATTGATTGGTTTTTCCAAGCCCGGGGTTAAAATGTCCCTCAACTCTAACGGCGTCATCACTCGACTGCTATATCCACTGGATTTGTCCGAAAATGCTAAATGACTGAGTTTCTCCATAAGTGGCGTTAGTTGCACACCAGTTAACTTCTTCTTAAAGCTTACCGTATCTGTTTCTGTCTGTGAATCGTTGTTCAAAGACTTCAAGGGCAAGGAGAGAGACTTTCTCCTCGACTGGTCAGTTTTTGATAGCGTTTTTGTTGAATCTTTAGCGATTTTCTTCGGCGTTCTTTGCGGGGATTTCGCTAACTCAGAATCGAAATCTTGGAATTTATCCATTTCGCATAATTTAAGGTTGAAGTTGAACATGTTCTCGTCTTTCGACGTGTCTTTCATCCCCGCGTAATACTGTTCGAGATACTGATTGAAAAGCGATTCTGATATTGCAATCCCATCATTTCTAAACACTGGGAAGGATGGATCGTTTATTGTCATCGTGTTTTGCGTCTTTCGTTGCACCGTCGGTGACGTATCAATGTCTTCTTTGGACGATTTCAGTTTTATCGTGGACCCGTTCTCACTGGTTATCTTTTTGAACGTCTCCTGCAAATCCGTTACACTGGCTAGCTTTCTCAACGGCTCCGGTTTATTAATAAAATGTTCGGCCACACAGTCCGTGTTCAATATATTCTTCGTATCGAGTTTCTCGTCTAGTTTATTATTTTCTATGTTTTTAAGGACGTCCGGTTCCATGTCGGTTTTGTCTTGGCTGTCGAGGTTTTGGCAGATGGATAACATGTTTCCGTGCAATCGTTTGTATTCGACCATCGGCGTTGAGCACACGCTGGTTTGTCCTGTGAAGACATTGTCGTTTTCTTTTACATCTTCATCTAGGGACTTTTGTGTTTTAAAGCTTAGAGATAGTTTGTTAGGTCTCGTTCTTGGTTTATTGGCGAAGGGGACGACATCGGGCATGCTGGGCTTTCTCTTCTCTCCTGGTACTTCTTCTCTATTGGGAGGGGAGATCATAGTGTGGTCTTCTTCAGGTACTGCGGTAAAAAGAAGCGACTTGTCCCTTTTCATGCCTGTCTGTGGAAATTCCCGAGCTTTCTCTCTTTCTACTTCTTGTGCCTGTAAAATAAAGCACTCATTATACAAATGATGTTTATTATAGTATTTGTTTGGAGGTTGGCTAAATGTTTTACCTTTTTCAGTCCATTGACAAGTTCCTCCCCATTCTTCGCGAAGTCTTGTAACTTATTCGCTTGCTTCTTCAAACTGTTGTACGTCTTTCGTCCCACATACACCACTAAAACTTGTGAGCCGAGGGGCAGGGGCGTGTCGGTCTCTAGCGCTTCTGCGGGGGACTTTATTCTGTATGGGTCTACTACTGTCAGGTATGATGTCAGACTCGGTGGTAATTGAGTTGCGATTATCCTGAGAAATAACAAAATATATATATTTATTAATAATGTGTTTAGGTTATGAAAGTTTTTGTAAGAAATAAACTGAAACTAAATTATTTAGATATAACATAAATGTGTTACATATTTTGTTTTATAAACCAGGTACTTTAAGGTTACACCTGGGAATGGGAGGTAGTCGCTTGTAAACTTGTTAAACTCCTTATTTTGAAACCCTAGAACTTATCACAAAACCCTGGAGTGTCTGTAGAGATTCAAGGTTTCATAGACTATAGACGCTGACACCTACGATTAGTAGGTTTTGAGACAAGATTATAGCTGATTATCTCTCATTCCGGTACTCTTAGATATTCGCCCTAATTTGAATAATTTGCTTGTGATAAAGTGTTTAATAAAGTATAAAGTACCTAAAAATAACCATCTTATTTTACTTCAACCAACTACAAAACGGTAATAAATTTTTTATGTCTTTAACGGATTCTTCCAAGTGATTTATAATGGTTATACAATTTGTGCATATTTCGTACCACACATCGAACTCGTTTTGGGCAAAACAATTCCGTTAAGGGGGCCATCAAAACACATAAAACACGCATCTTACATTAGTGGCTTTTGGTGAAATTATATTACTGTAAATTTTCGACGGATAAAAATGACATCGATGCCCTAATTAATGAAGTAATAATAATAATAAATAATAAAATTATTTGGCATTATACATGCATACGAAAAAATAAATAAAACACTTTTCACTTTTCCGTAACATGATGCCAAAAACGACTTGCCATCAGCACAAAAACTGCAACGCATCTGGTGCTGCAGCGCTGGTTTTCGGACAAGACGTGTTTAAGTTAGTTTTTCTATTTATTCACGGCATTTTACCTTAAACTTATTTATTTGCCTTTCGTTAAAGTAGGCAAGATACTTTCTTATTATACGTTTATACGTATCTAGCTTTGCCACGCAGTTTTTCTCGCGTATATCTCCAGTTCACATGGGATTTCCGAGATAAAAATTATCCTATATCCTTTCTCGGGTTTTGGTATTGGCATTTAATTTATTTGTGTTTTGGTATTTAATTTGGTATTAAATTGGCCGGATATCAAAAAATCTCTGCTTAAAAAATGGTCCGATCACCTCCATTCTATCTAAGGTCACTGCTTTTAATTAGTGATTCTCTTTAATCAATAAATAAATAAATATTTGAGGACATTTAACACAACGCCATCTAGTCGAAAACTAAGCAAAGCTTGTACTATGGAAACTAGATAACTGATACTTAAACATACTTTTTTTTCTTGTAAATACATACACATTACATACTATAGATAAAGGAACACCCAGACAGTAGAAAATTACAATTTTCTTCTCTATCGAATCCACAACCTCCGGTGCAATAGACCATTACCACATCCACTGCGCCAATCGGTCGTCGTCTTTATTATCGCATCGCAAAAGCTTGATTTAATGTAAAATATTATCTCTGTCATGTAAAACCGGTCAAGCATGCTTCATTGAAATTAGGTCACGCTTGTTCCCACAATCTCGCAAAAAACGCAGTTAGAAAGATTAGATTACTCACGAATATAAAACAGCTTTGCATAAACGCGAAATATTACACCGTAAAATAAATAAGGCCTTCAGTTGTATTAAGACGGTTTATACTTACTGTATTTTAACTCGGTTTGGACCGACAGTGAGTATAAACTAGAGTTGCCACGAATAGTGAATTAGCCGAATACCGAATATTCGGCAATGCGGTAGGCCGAAGCGCCGAATATTCGGCCGACGAATATACTATATATAATTTATATCGGAAGGCCGACCCTTACAAGTGGTGGTTCGTAAACGAAAAACAATACCCAAACCTTTCGAAATTTGCTAAAGTGTATCTTTCTTCTCCTGGAAGTAGCGTGTATAGTGAAAGGTTATTTTCTGAGGCTGGTATCATTTACGATGAAAAGCGTAATCGTTTGCTACCAAAAAATGCTGAAAAGCTTGTTTTTATTCATCATAACTTACCATTGGTTAATTTTAATTACTAAAGTGTTGTAATTTTGGAAATAAATACATAATTTTGAGTGATATGCTTTTCTTTTTTACATGGTTTGGTATTCGGTATTCGACCGAATAGTACCTATTATTCGGCCGAATACCTAATAGCAAAAAAGTGGCCGAATAGGCCGAATAACGAATAGTTGCCGAATATTCGTGACATCTCTAGTATAAACCGTCTTAATACAACTAATTATACGATGGCTCACTTATCGTTAAATCAATAAATTGGTCTTTAACAATTAACGGTGTTATCACCAAAGAGTATTTTCGTGTACGCGAGTCCAAAAATAACTCGACAATCAGGTTTTGATCCAAAAATGTATTCCAAGCGGTCCTGTTGTTTGATCCAAATATATAAGTGTCTTGAGCCCATTGCGATTTCAATTTTTTTTTTCCATTAGCTGTTCCAAGTGCGGATGAGTGAGCGATTTGTTTTAAATTTAATATATAATTTATCTACACTTTTAATTATTAAATATAATCACTTCGAAAATAAAATTTGAACATCGAATGTGCAAACGTCATTTNCCCCTCCCCCACATAAAATCGGCGTGAAATAGGATTGCATTATGTTTTCGTACTAGTGCCTTGTATTCCCATCCTATTGCTCTCCCAATTTCCCATCATTAATCCTTCCATGTCCCCACCACTTCCTTCAAGCCCGCGAGGCAACTGCGACACTTTGCTGTTGATGTGCATGGGCTGTGATCACTCACTTAACATCAGGTGAACCGCATGCTCCGCTTGCCCGCTGTCGCATAATCACCATACTATAAAAACCGCACCAACATCCGTTCTGTAGTTTTAAAGATCTAAGCATAGGTACATACTACATACATACAGACATGCGAGAAGCAACTATGCTTTATACTATGTAACAGATTCAATTATATAACATTGATAGACAATAACTTAACACAGTAATAATAACACAAAATAGATAAGTATTCAACTTTAGTTAACAACAGTACACATTTTAAATAAGGAAAAAAAATAGCAAAGTTATAACTACAACCTTTCTCTTCGCTATGTTTTAGTTGTTTATAATTGAGTTAAAAGCTTTAAAATCATGGACGCAGCACTCATCAGACGAATTGCAATACCATTTAAAATCTACACCAATATTATAAAGAAAACTTTGTTTGTTTGTAAAGAATAGGCTCAAAAAGTACTGGACCAATTTCAAAAATTCTTTCACCATTGGAAAGCTACATTATTCACACGTAATGTAGGCTGTATTTTAAAAGCTATATATATTATACTATGCTACGGGAGCGGAGCCACGTGGATCATCTAGTTTTAAATATTACGCGAACTTTCTTGGAGGACTTCTCTGCTGTGTACTGTCCAACACGTGACCAAGTATTTCGACTACCATTTTAATTTCCTATACTATTTTTCCTGGTTTTTTGGTTCACACTTATACAGGGTGAATTTTTGAAATGGGCATTCAGAGCCAAACCTATAACTATGAGGTATATAAAAAAAAATATATTTTTTCGTCAAAATTAGCCTCCAGACTTCTTTCAGCATTTTTTGATAATCCTCATAGTTTAGGATTTAGTCCTGGAAGCCTATTTTAAAATTCACTCTCTTGGGTAACAACCCATGATGATATCATCAGATTGAGCAAACTTTATAAGAGATTGACATAATGATGTTGCAATGTAATCAAATGTTGTGTATTATTAAAAAGAGAGTTAAACAAAACGTTGAGAAAAACGGAGTTTGAACAAAACGGAGAATTTTCCTTAATAAAATTGTAGTACTAGAGTTAAATTGTACTCAATATAATCGCGTATTACTCACTTATTATTATATAGAATAACTCCACCAAGCACGCCGCGGTTTCGCCGACAGTGCTCCAATATTTGCATGGACTCCATGAACACTGACGTGGCACTCTGTTGACGAAACAACACATTATTTAGAACAGAAATAAAGATATTGAAATAAATAAATGTACCATGGACATTTAACACTACGCCATCTATTCCGGAGCTAAAAAAAGCTTGTAGTATAGAAACTAGATAAATGATGGACATACTTGAACATACTTTTTTTGTAAATACATATACCCTATAGATAAATGAACACTCAGTAGAAAATTAAAATTTTCATCACATCATGATTGTAATCGTGAGGATCGAACCCACACCCTCCGGCGCAATAGACCATTGCCATATCCACAGCGCTGCACAGGTTGTCGATCTATTGGTTCCATGCAATTGCTCGAGTATAAAACACAGATTTTAGAAGCGACATAATAAGGAAAAAAAACTTAAATTTTAACATAACAACAAAAACATTTGAATAGATATTTGTATATTTTAATCACTATTTTTCATAGTAGGTAAGTTTTATATTTTTGAGAAGAAAACAAACAAATTTAAATTATGGAGTACCTACATATATGTTTTGTCTGTCCAATTAAAACAGTTATAGTGTTGGCTACAATTTAAAGACGAAAGAGAGTTAAACAGTTCTCTAAATATTGTTATTTGTTACCGTTATGGTAATCTATTCAAACTATTTTTAGATACTTTGGTATAGATATAAACATCTATCTATCTGGTATAATCTTGTGTTTGTTTTAACGCATGTACTTTCCATTTTAAATAAAATACTTTTTAAAGGATTTTAAACGCGGTTTATTATACATTATTTTACATTATTATTTAACTCGACGTTTCCAGCACTTTACAGCGAGCGTGGTCACGGGAGACTGTGTGTATTTTATTTAAAATCTATCTATCTAGGAAAGTTATTTCTAACAATGTTATACTCAAACTAAGCTACGTACCCTACACGTTTCGAAAATTTCTTTCATTACATGCTAAAAATGAGACCGAGCATGTGAAACGGTTGCCATCAAAAAGAACTTTTGTACAAAGGAATTCCTAACATCGCTACATGGAGACTGTATATTAATATTATTAAAATTGTTCCAGAGTTGAAATTGTGTATAACTATTGTTGTATAATACTCAGTTATACTAGTGTAACTAAGTATTATTGTAACTAAGCTTGCATTGGCCCCTCGTATACTAATACAAATATATTATTATTTTAACCGAATACTATTCGGTTAAAATTTTACCAAACCGGATATCCCGCCGAATTATTCGGCTGCCATATTTTTATTGTTATATCGTGTATACAGATTCAAGCATAAACTTGGAACGTTTTAATAATTTAAGAAAATTCAAATATTCAATAAAAAATAATTGGAAAATTGCTTGGTAACATGTGCACATAGTTTGTTTGTAGTAATTTATTTCATGTATTACATTAATATTGTAAGACTTTCTGTTTTGTTTCTTTGCATTATTTAAAAAAATATCGTGAAAACCTGTAATTGGCTTACTTGTATTTTGGTTAAAATGTCAACATTTTTCTGCAAAGCCATTTATTTTTGATAAAGTGAATATACAACGTGTCCCAAAATTCAACGATTATACGTGGATAGCAGTACTACTTAAGTTTCCGCTACAAAAAAAAGATAGAAATACTAGTAAACTTCTGGGCATGGTAACAAAAAATGTCTTAGGAGTTGATAATTTCTGAAGCAAATCAAGTTTTTTTCTATAATTTAAAAAATAGTTATATTCAATTTTTATTTTATTTTTTCTCGAGTAGTTTTGAGTAGGCCTACCATGGTAGCGTTTTATCGTTGAATTTTGGGATACGTTGTATATTCACTTTATGTATAAATAAAAAAAAATTCGTCCGAATACGAATAGAGAAAGATGCCGAATCCACCGAATCCCAAATAAATATTCACATCTCAAATAAAACCAATAATAGGTATGAAACAAAGCTTTGATTTGTTTAGCAAACATTTTTGCAGATATCAAAATATGTAAGGCAGCTCATTCCATTAAGCCCACTCCATTACTAGGTGCTATCGATCTCGCAATTTGATACGCTGCGGTTTGGAACTAGGACTACAAAATCAACATAACCTATAACTATTACAGTTATTGAGGTATTCATCATTTGAATATTCATTCATAAGTACAAAATAAAGATGTTATAGATATAATATTTCGGATACGTATCAGATATGGATAAAGGAATACATATTTAACAAATAAATAAATATTCCACATCCACTACGCCAATAGGGTTGTCATTTATAATACCGAACTCGTATACGGATATGAAATTATCTCAGGTTATCCGATAAAATCGGATAGTTTCGGTTATGGATATTAAATGCATTTTTAATAAAGTAAAAAGCGAATATAAATTTAAAAGCAAATACAAAAATGTGCTTTTGTGGACTCATTAGCGATTTTGGCGCGCTCCATTTTCTTTTCATTTTATTAAGTCTGTACCTGTTTTGTAATCGAACTGAGTGGAAGGTACAATTGGAACTTTTTATGAACAACTTTTAAATATAAAGTTATCTAAATAAAAACAAAACAATGTGATATTAACTAACAAACTATTCACATCAGACTTATCTACGAAAGTGTTCTTAATTTTGTTAAAACTAGGCTAAGCTCAGCTAAAGTGGGCGCTTCAAATTATACGCTTCTTTATAACCACTTGTTTTATATTCGAAGCCTCCTACACTGCACTAAATGTACTCTTTGAAATAGCGTGAACATGAAGCATTGAGATTACATTTTAAACCCCTTTCATGTGAAATTTATTTTGCTTAACATTAAAAAAACTTCTTCCTGACCTAATTTCGACCAAGGCTACAAATCTCAACAGAGACTAGCCAACTGTTTAGGAGATATGTTTGCGTTTAAGCACAGGTGACTTGTATAATACGTATAAATAACTCTGACTCTCATAATGCTTGTGACAACAGACCGACACGATCGGAGAGTGATCGGGATCAACCAGCTTTACGTGCTTTCCGAGGCACGTGAGTGTACCAACATCAACAACTTATTGACTATTGAAATTTATGTAAAATTTCAACATTATTGAGACTTGGGAGATAGACACCCTTTGATCTGTAATCAAAGATTGATTTTTCTGACAAAGAAATTTCAGTAACAGCCCTGAGTCTGAAAATTGGCGGTGTTGAAACACCCTCGTGCCTCGGAGAGCACGTAAAGCCGTCGGTCCTGCGCCTGATCTCTCGCCGGTCGTGTCGGTCTGCCGTCCCATCGGGTCATGAGAGGAAAGGAATAGAGTGCACCCGTGTTCGCGCGTACACTAGTGCACTTTAATATCTCCTTCGCATCTCTTCTGAGATTAGCCACCAAGGCCGAAATAGGTCAGGGGAGCTACTATTATTATGTAATCAAAACTTCAACCGCTAGACCAACGAGACAGTTGAAAATATTGAAGCAATATTTCCACCCCATTCCTCTCCCATCCTGCTCTACTCTCATCCTCTCCCAACTCTCCATCATTAATCCTGTCCTTGTCGTCATTAATCCATTACCTTGCCTACAATTCGGTAAGGCATCTTAGACAATTTGATTTGTTTATGGACTGTAATCAGTCACTTAAGTTTTAAAATTATTATTTAATAAAATATTTCTTTTCACTTGGACCATCACCTTACAATGCAGCGATGTCGCATCTTGCGATTTATTTTCTGTGTACCCGCACCGGATGATATTAAAATGTTAACAATAATTTTATGTTAAATATTATGTTCTCATGTAAGTGATTGTATAATCTTAATGAGAAATAAAGAATCTTTAAACCGAATCAGTCACTTAACATCAGGTGAACCGCATGCTCCGCCTGCCTGCTATAGCGTAGAAAAGTTTACAAAACATTCATTATATGAAAT
Source organism: Phoebis sennae (assembly GCA_001586405.1). Classification (NCBI taxonomy): domain Eukaryota; kingdom Metazoa; phylum Arthropoda; class Insecta; order Lepidoptera; family Pieridae; genus Phoebis; species Phoebis sennae. The sequence continues at coordinate 130,621 of LQNK01001455.1, forward strand.
GTTTTCACAAACGAAACACAAACCAAAACAACATTTACAACTTCTAGGAACAATGTACAAAATGTAGCTGAATTTGCATTCATAGAAAATGCAATAGGTCCAGGTAAAAATATATGCCGTCGATTCCCTAGCAAAAAACTATGTCGACAACTTGAGCCAGTATTTTCCCGTTGTTTTCCTTTTGTTTCGTTCTATTTTATCTGTGTACAATATCCCATTTCATGTTACGTAATTTATATATCTGCAGAGTTGCTTGGAAGAAATCGCTTACAGGCGAATCGCTAATTTGTATGTACGCAATTTAAACTTCTATACTGGTAATATAAATTTGAAGAATTTGTTTGTTTGAATGCGTTTTTTAGGAACTAATGATCCGAAAAGAATAAACAAATCTTTCCTTTTAAAAATATTAGTATAGATACGCAAAGCCAAGCCTATTTGTCGGTAGGATATTGAAATCATAAGCAAAACAACGGCTAGATAGAAAATTGAAAACCCTAAATAAATTAAAATTCATAAATACCAATAATTGTCGCCTCGGAAAAATTTTAGCGTAATAATTAAGTTTCTAGTTTATTTGGAAAACACGTAATAATGTTAAGTGCAGTTAATTGTGCTTCGGTAGTTTTACACTTGTGACGTCAATGAAGTTCACGTTGACTTGTTTTGTAAGTACCCTCACTCATTTGTCGATACGATATGCATCGGAATTTAAATTATCTATCTATACTAATATTATAAAAAACTTTGTATGTTTGTTTGGTTGTGATGAATAGGCTCAAAAGCTGCTGGGTCGATTTTATCCACGAATAACATAGGCTTTATTTACATATAACATTACGCTACGGGAAAGAATTCGCGCATTAGCTTGTTTACAAATATAGATCCCTTCGAGAGCAAAGCGTTACGTTTTGAAAAACCCATACACCACTATATATATTATATATCTATGTCGTTGTGGGTTCTTATGGACGACGTTGATCATTTACCATCAAATGAATCACCTGTTTATTTGCTCCCTTTACTGCTATCCTCAAACCGTTTATAAAATCGTAAACGTTTAATACAATTAAACCGTATTCAATTAATATAGTGTCTGATCTACAACTGAAACTGCAATCCAGATCCAAAAAGTATTATTGCTGGCACCAATGTCCAATTTGCTGCCCCCTAAATTACGTATAGGCGATCGATAATTCAATTTCGCTGTTAAAAGAATTTTCATATATTAATTAAGAGATGAGTGAGCCATCGTATAATTGTAATCATCGTGTCTGTAACTGTCCGTGTCCCCTTGCCATGTTTTTCCGTGTTGGGTAGACCCCCTACTTACCTTATTTACTGTATGTGTTGATATCCACTATCGTGGACCCTGTTTTCATTTCATGGACCCCCAATTTTTTTCCGTAGACCCCTTGCAGGTTGTTATAGACCCCTAGGGGTCAATATAGACCACTTTGGGAATCACTGGTGTACACCGAGTTAAAAAAAATGAGTATAACCTTTAAACCGTCTCAATACATCTAAGAATTTTCACATTAGAAGCCATGTCATTTTGATATTTCTTCAATGTACCGACAAATGAAGAAGAGGCTTTTTGTTGATTCGAGATAACTGGCATTCCTCGCCTCGCTGTCAATAGGAGTACTTAATCAAAGGCGCTTTGTGTAAAGAAATAAAATAATTAAATACAGTTAACTGTTTGAGCTGACCTTGGATATTGAAATGACATTTTAATAATTATGACTTATTATATGACCACCGACGTGAAGGGATTTGGAAAATTTTGTTGACGGAAATTAAGAATCGAATATGGATGTCCGGTTTACAAAATTGGCTTGAAGGATATTTTTTAAATTCGTTTTTTAAGATTATTTTAATTTTTGACAGGCTGTGCCACGCGGTTTCACCAACTTGTAATTACCGTGGGATCTCCGGGATAAAAAATATCATATGTCTTTCCTGGGTGATTTAAACTATCTTTGTACGAAATTTGAGAGAAAGAAAGTTTATTCCATACACAAGTAGGTACATAGAGTGAAATTTCATCAGGTTCAGTGGTTTACGCCTGAAGAAAAGATAGACAGACAAAGTCACTGTCGCATTTATCTTATTAGCAAGGATTATTAACAGATTAGCGTGGTATGGGCATGTCATGAGAAAGGAGGAAGGTCATGTAGTGAGGAAAGTCTTGGTTATGAATGTGGATGGAGTGAGAGGTAGAGACCGAAAAAAGTTTGGATGGATTGTGTAAATAAAGATATGAGTGTGAAGGGTGTGACTAAGGAGACGTGAGATAGAGGAGTATGGAAGAAAATACATGCTGTGCCGACTCCACCTAATGGGATAAGGGCAGGAGAAAGAAGAGTAAGGATTGTGGTTAAGGTTGTAGATCATAGTTTATGTACTGGTATCATAGCTTCTGCCCGCGATTTAATTGCAAAATTGCTAGGTAACGCACATAGTTCATTTGTTTGGTGTAATTTATTTATTTCCTGGGTTAATATTGTAAGACTTTCCGTTCTGTTTCCTTGTAAACAAATATTGTGAAAACCTGTAATTGACTTTACTTGCTCTTGCTGCTATTTTGGTTAAAATGTCAACATTTTTCTGCAACGCCTTTGATTTTTGTTTAAATTAATAAATAAATAGATTTCTCAACATCAGAAAGAAACTGTTTTGCGCGATCGTAGCACACGTACAAAGCTCTAAACAATATTATTTTTAGTACTTGGTGTGACTCAGTAATATTGACATATTACAACGTGTATATATTTCAATACTCCAGTTATCTATTTGAACGTCCGATAAGGAACACCCACTCGACTTATCCTGAAATAATAACTGCCCCCTGAATAAACATCACACTTGAATGTCTGTGGAAAATTTTGTACTAGTTTATAATTTAAAATAACAGTCAGTCCGTCAGTCAGTCTTGAAAGAGATGTAATAATAATACGAAACTCTTTTCGAATAAAAAAACAGCGAAATTTCACAGTAATATTAGACTAATATTAGATTTCATTTTCAAAACGTATTTTATAGATTTACGGCCGTTTTCAATATTCTATCTATCCTTTGTTTTGCTAACTAAAGTTAGATAAATCTATCTATTTGCATTTTCTTTGCTTTCAATATCCTAACGACGGATACATTGGCTATGACTTTTGTCTATCTATTGTCATATAATTTGACATTATAATCTATCCATAATCATTGATACATTATTGAAAATGGCCGTAAAAGCATTTTGTCATATAGCTCTGTTTATTCGATTGTCTGTCAAGGTCTTTTCTTCTTGTAAATAGCTAAGATATTAAAATTAAGTGCTAAAAGTTTAAGTCGTTTTAAGATTAAAGTTTCCGCAACGAATTGTCGAAATATACAATAAACAACTTGGTATTAAACAGTTGTAAACGTATATATTTTTTTATATCTTTATTTTGTTTTGTGGCTACGATTAATTGCTTGTAAATACTATGAATAAATGAAAAATGTTTCTTTAAGTACAATATGCAATTTAAGCACATCAAAATTGAATAATTGTCATAACTGATTATACAATACTAGCTGTACCGCGCGGCTTCGCTCCCGTAGAATAATGTTATATAACCTATGTTAGTCGTGGATAATGTAGCTTTCGAATGGTGAAAGAATTTCCAAAATCGGTCCAGTAGTTTATAGGTCTTCCGTATTCGGCATCTTTTTCACTATATTTTGAATTATATTCGGTTCGAGTATATCTATGTATTTCCTTAAATTATTGAAAAGGTTCAAGCGTTTATTTGAACTTGTTTAAGCGACCAAACAATGAAAATATGACAAATCAAATACTTCGGCCGAATATCCGGTTTGGTAAAGTTTAAACCGAATAGATCATTAATAAATACATTTGGGGCCTAGAAAAACTACCAATTGGTAGTGTAAACGATCCACGATCGCTAGCCCCTTCGCCATTATAAGCACAAACTCGCTTTTACGCACGTTGTAAAGAGCTACCTCAAGAATAACAAACAAACATGCAATAAAGTTTTTATCAGCCCGGCAGTTACCGAGATTAACGCGTTCAAACAAAGAAAGTCGTCAGTTACATTGTATTTGCTTAGATTATTGCAGTTAGTTATCATATGCTCTTATCATTATACTAACACTGTGCAAATTAATATAATAACTTGTTCCTGTACAAACGCACTTCATCTAAACTGAATATTGGAGACTTCATTACAGTGACACTTTATAACACCTATCTTCCATATTTTTGCTTACTCCTTACTATTCCTGCCAAGATTTATCGAAGACTCAGCAGTTTTGGCAAAATATTATTATAATCTGAAATTTAAATTTATCCGCCATATAGTACAATTTACGAGAGATGAATTTGATTTTCGAACGGCTTAAAACGCTTTTTAATATCTGGCATTATGCCCAATTTATATGGTTTTAGAATATCCACCAAAGCACCGATCTGGCAAAGATTCTTTAAGTCTTACTATTGGAAAATTCAACATTGGCTCTATTGATTGCACAATTGGGCCAATCTCGCACCGCTGAAATTACCACTCTAGTAGATATCGGCGTGAAGCAGTATTGCACTGT
>LQNK01001455.1:159042-179116 GCA_001586405.1 Phoebis sennae
TTTTTCACTTAAACTTATAAAATAGGCTCACAACATATCATCAACTTTATAAAAACGAACTACGTAAATAAATCGATCGGAGTGCGCGTAATATTTTCGTTTCACAAAATCCAATAGGTAACGAACACTCAACCACTCTACTGCTCTACAGATTATAAATGAATTTCACTGACGTTCGAGGTTTGACATAACATTCCTGTCAATGAGGTCACGTTTTTTTTTCTTCCTAAATGTTCCTGTGGCGGATATAATTATTTTTGACTAAAGTTACTATTTGTTCATACAACATTTCATAATAATATAAAATATTAAATTATAATTCATGTCAGCGATTGCAATGAAAGATTATGAAAATAGGCCGTAATATTGTTTAATGTCTAACGTTTTACGCCATCTTACGACATGATAAAGAAGTTTAGGAAAATGAACATACTCGTCTTTATTTTTCTGCAACTCCATAGATGGCGCTGTACCTAAATACTATTTTGTTCATAAATAATCAGTGATACAAATAAATATTTTATACCAATACAAGACCGTGAAAAAATTAATGCGACCATCAATGAGGATGTCGTCTTTTGACAATCACTTTATAGTTAACATAACTCTTCAAGAAATGCGTGCATTGGATAATGCTGCAAATTACCATAGAACAAGTAAAAGGCACGGAGAAGTATGAAGAAAATTTGATAGCACTTATTACATTGATAAAAGAATGTGTACATACTTTTGATGTTTATCTTTTGTTTTGTTCTATTATTACAAAAAATGTCAATTATTGCAATTGTTGTGAACCGTTATAATTGATTCAAATAAATAAATATTATTGAAGTTGGTATGTAGGTATGTTTGTATAACTGTGTTAAAATCCGATTGAATACTATTTTGGCTTATAAGTTATATCAATCTAATTCAAAGTAGGATTGGCCATAACTTCTACAATCTATACGTTGCAATATACGTTGAAATATTAAATTCAACAGCATTTAATTTCGCATAATTCATGGAAATATTCATAAGCAGGCGCAGACCGTCGGATGTCCGGTTCCCTTCGATTGATGCACCGCGGGTCGACGATACTTGAATATTTATTATTTAATTATGAGAAACTATCATACCTTTAATAAATTAACAGTAACAAGAACATTTTGTCTATATTTCTGTTTTTTGTGCGTCAATCACGTAAAAACTACTCGGCAGATTTTCACAAAATTTTTAATGAGTTACCATATTTACCAAATTACCAATAATTATTTTCAGTAAAATTAGTTTCAGTTTATAGGCACATACTTTGAAAAAACTATTTTTAAGGAGTGGCTCTCCGTACTTTCTGAAAATAGAAAAAAATCGCGAATATACGAGAATACATAGTGTACCTAAAGACATGAAGACAATTCATTTGATACCATACTCGGGAAAAATTTGTACTAAACTAGCTTATCCGACACCCCTATCTTTGCATCTCTCAACCGATTCCACTCATATTTGAACCTAAGGTTTTCTTTTATCTAAACTATTTGCTTATAAAAATTACAAACATTGGATTAACGATAGTTCAGATATCCTGGCGCAAACATTTGTGCTTACAAAGTACAAACTTAGACTCGAGGAATATAGTTATATGAGATATACGCTTCTAAAGTCAAAATTTTGCGAGCCGCGGGCCAAAAGTTAGTTCTTTCTAGAAACAGTAATAATTAAGAAAGAAAAGAACATCGATTTTCATTATTTATCTGATACCTACTAATATAAATACGCGAGTCTGTGAGGATGTATATGTATGTATGTTACTATTTCACGCAAAAAGTATTCCACCGATTATGATGAGACTTGGTATAGATATAGGTAAGGGTTTAGAATAACATATAAGCTACTTTTAATCCAGGAGTTGCCACGGGATCAGAGGTTACGCGGGTGATACCGGGGCGCGGCTTAATATAAAGCAATACTCTTAATTAAAATAAAAGAATTAATTTTAATTATAAATATAATTAAATCAATGAATCCAAGAACTAATTATATATGTAATGGTCCTGTATTCTTATGACTTATTATGTAATGGTTACCTCTAATTATTTTAATTGGTTGCATGGAATTAACTGATTATTAAAGACAATATGTTTCATTTTTCAAAAGAAAAGAAGAATTCTATGTAGAATGATTTTATAGGTATTAAAAGTAACCTATATGTTATTCTGGATCCTAACCTATATGAATACTAGTAAGTTTAATCGAAAATTGTCCAGTAGTTTTTTAGTGAAAGAGTAAACAGATAACAGAACTTACACATTTATAATGATGTTTTAGTAGATTAAGTGTTTAAAAAGAACGAAAAATACAAACAAATAATTTGTTTCCTCACGTATGCGTAGGGAAATGATTTTTTACAAATTGCTTATATCCTGCATATAAATTATTTCAAGAATTGCATTAAGTATATTATTGAACCGGTTACTAATATGTAATACGATGAATAAAGTTGCTTATGTAATATTAAGGTTATCAGTTATTTAATAGTTTTTCTAAATTTCGTTAAAACATAAAGAAATTGTATCTTGGGATCTACATAGTGGCTTTTCATATAATTTTCAATTCATAAAGCACGTGCTTGTAGTATTAATGAAAAAGTAAATATTAAATTAAAGAAAAATAATGTGCCTTTGCCCCAATGACGATTTTTTTAGGAAATACGGAGTTTTTGAAGCCTAACCTTTTGGACTTTTCGAAATACTTTACTTCTTCAAGATTTTCTGAATTTATTGCACAATTAAATGCACGCACACAGATAATGTCATTCGTAGGATAAAGTTTCATACGAATTAAAATAAAATATTAGTATTTGAAATGGGAACAAGTTATTCGTTTCTTTTTAGGGTAGTCTAAAAAATCCGACATTTCCTAGTAAAGAATTTATAATGAAAGAAGAATCACATACTGTCCACCTATTCAACTCAATTCTTTATTTCTCATTTAGGTAGGTACCTACTAAGAAAAGACTTCATTTTTTAAAGGATTTATTACACACTGAAAACGCACAATGTTCGTTTTTGTTTCAAGGTTTCAATTTTAATTAACACAATTACACACTATTTCTGAATTTCTGACGCAGACATGATTTAAAATACTGATAAGATGGACATTTGTAACCGTTTTTAGCAAATATCATTATGAATTAATAATTGCATCACATAATTAAATCACTTACCATTTCAGTAATTCGCAGAGAGATAAATTCGCTAGGCGTGGCGGGCCACATTCCGGTCTAGGTTTTTATACTCGCGTAAAATCTAGATCATGTGTAGCACTAGGTTGATGGATAGCATATGTGAAATGCCCTAGTAAATGGAATTTGTTGAATGGAACTAATAACTTTTTTCAGAAAAGAGAATTCATCACACTAAACTACAAAGTTGGTATCCAATTCTGAATAGATTTCAAAAATAAATTATACTTATTTACAATTTATCAAGTAGTGCAGTTTCTCTATTTTCCCATTTGATAAAAACCAAAAATACAGGTTATTATAAAAGGAAAATGCGTGAGACGTAATATTATGTATTCTAATGAATGGGAGAGTTTGAATGTCATTCCCCCCCCCCCAAATAATGTAACCTTCGTTATGAAAAAAATGTATGGAAATCAATACATTTACAAACGATTCTAGTTTTGAATGAATTAAAGCTATAGTATTTCATATTCTTGATATATATCTAAAAAAATGTTAATTAATTTTTAGATACATACAGTAATGTTTTTCAGTTCACCATTCGAAAGCCACATTATCCACGAGTAACATAGGCTATATTAGTATATAACATTATGGTACGAGAGCGAAGCCGCGTGGATCAGTATAAAATATATAATTAAATATTATTAGTAAGCAAATGAACATCAGTATTGTGAACCTTAATAAAATAAAATGAAATTCTTCATATCTTAATATAGGTGTTGGCGTTTCATACAAAAGATTTCAACGCGTCGCGTCCCCAAGGCTGCGCGATGAATCGCATTTTGCAACATCCTATAATTCTATATGACATAGTTTCAGTAAATTGTTTATATTTTATTGCCTATATTTTCATATATTTCAACATGAATTGTTAAGAACTTTCAAACTGCATTGGTTGCATTAATTTTTATGCAATTTGGCAGTTTGAATATCGGCATTATATTAGCAACAGTGAAAATTACTGAAATAACTGTACAGAAGTGAATTTTAATTAATAAATATGTATTACATATTAAATAAATGTCGCAATTGTATTTTTTTATAAGTACAATTTTAACAAAGAATATTAATACACCTGTTTCAAACAACACAGTGTAATTTGTAATTAAAACTATTTGAATAGAAATTAAAAAAAAAGTAAAAATGCAATAAAACTTTCCGAGCTTCATCTGTAAACATCAATGTCGTATCAATATTGATTTATCCCTCACAAATATCAAAGAATTTACGGAAACCAAACACACGTTACATCGCGGATTACGTAAATCTTAATTACAGGCGTAAGGTCGTAGAAAGTGAATCGACTCGTGTGAACCCGAAAAAAGCCGCCATATTGCCAGTCCACCACTCGCGGCCCGCGCGACACCACGTTTCCCGCCAAACGAAATACCGCGAACTGTCAGCTGTCAAATTTTTTTTTAAAGTGCGTGCAGCCAGTGACATTTTAATTTTATTTTTTTAATAAAATCTCCTTGGTGTGTCATGATTGTGAATTATGTGAAACTGTTGTGCTTCTAAAGGGATTTTTGTAAATAATAGTTAGTAATATGGGTAACGATTGGAGACCGTCCCTTTCGAAAATGGTAAGTTTGGTAGTCTTAGATTTTAATTATAAAAACAATAAATAATCTATATTTTCGGAATAATTAAAAAAAATGCGACGTACATTCTAAAATTGTAATTTTTATACTTCAAAATTGGAAATGAACTTTTACATAACAGATTTTCGTAACGTTAAAATATTAATGTAAATGTTACGATTTAGAGTCATTATGGTAATTAACCCGAGTATACCGCGGTAACATTCGCTACTTTTACTCAAGGCTGAAAGTTTGAGCCGGATCTATTGAGTAACAAACTGGTTAACAACTTAATGCATAATTTGCGCATTTCTTTAATTTCTCTGTGTATTTTGAAATGTTTTTTACCTACTATTCACTATCAGATTTAAATCGTTGCTTTTCGTTTCTTTCACAAATTTTAATGTAATTATAAAGGTGAGATAGGAAACATTTTTTCAGACAAGTATGTTCAAGATGTCTCTCCATGAAATTCATGACTTACAATCCATAATATAGCGTAATCCATATATAATTTAACCAGAAAAGACTTAAATTGTTGTATACTTTATGACAAATTATATTATACTAGCTGTTACGTGTGGATTCGCTCCCATAGCATAATGTATGCCTATGTTACTCGGTTGATAATGTAGCTTTTGATCCTATTCATTACAAACAGACAAAAGAACAAACAAAGTCTTCCTCTTAATAATAATTTGCTGTGTAACAGCAAATTACTAAACATTAGACTTTTATTTAGAGAAAGCACATTTTAAAATTACACTTTTAACTACCTAATACCTGACGATGATGTATGAAACCAGTCGTGTTTAGATAAAAAATAATTGTTAAAAGTGTTAATATAGTGGAATTGAGTATAAAAATGTGTTTTCTTTTAATAACAGTAACAAGTAATTCCATCAAGAAGTATCAATACAATATAAAATATCCTAGATTATAACCGACGGTTTAATATTACAGTATTGATGTCATTCATCATAATTAGTAGTGAAATTACATTTTTTGTGTCGCTATAAACCATTTTAACTATCACTACGTAATGTGTTGACATGATATAATTTATTTCCAAGTAAACAGGAATATCAACAGGTAATGTTTCACGGAATTGTGATAGGTCGTTATTAACTCAGTAAAAAATTATGATTAAATAGCCGCGCCGCGCGGTTTCACCCGTGTAAGTTCTGATCCCGTGGCAACTCCGGGATTAAAAGTCTATAGGTTATAGGTTCTTTTAAACCCTTACCTATATGTATACCAAGTTTTATCATTATCGGTTTAGTAGTTTATGCGTGAAAGAGTAACAAACATACATACACATGAAGTTTCGCATTTATTATTATAAACTAATATTTTAGTAACCGTTACGGTTCTTGAACATGTTTTTTGACGACATCGTTACTTGTCACACATTAAAAAAAGATTCATGTTGTTTAACCCTGAAATGAATATTGTATTGTTAAATTATTCAACTTCATGGGTACCGCAGTCTAAATACATCTTAAAAATTGCATCACCGATATTTTTAAAAGTACATCATTTAACCCAAAGTTTAAAGGACGAATTTTGTATTTATTCAAATTTTACACATACTAGACTAGCTATAAATTATTTCGAAATATACCTAGCATATATTTAACTTTTAAATAAATAGATTCACGCTTACGTAACACAAAACCGACAAACTTTCGCACTGTGTGCATTAGAAATTTGATAGATATCTTCGCTTTCAATATGGACTCAATGAAATCAAAATTCCGAACATGCTACAGTGTTTATCTGTGTTCAATGATTAGGCATATTTGGTGCCCCCGGCGTTCCTTGATTGTGAGTGAGAGTTTGTACCGAGTTTTCATTGTGTATTGTTCAATGGTGTTGTTTTTTCTATAGATTATTGCCTTGTTTTAAATCGACGTATTTGATTTTTTAGTTATTATCACAGAATTTCTTAAAACTTAATGTAACATTAAGAGTAAGATGTCAATAAGACCAATTTTCCTTAACCTATGAAAATTAGGACGAAGATCTTAAATATTGATGTAAAAAATGTTATAAGATATAAGATACACACCTCAAATTAAAAAGTAATAATACTCTTTTCCATATGTTAAAAATGACGTAAGTTTGCATCCTATATAACGCGCTGTAAGGAGGTTCAAATATTATTTAGAATCAAATTGCCCTGTTTTAAATGTCATCATACTTTAAAAATAATTATTATAAACCCTTATTTAGTTTCACTTCAACGAATAATCACAAAATCGTACGATGCAATTTGAAAAATTGCGCACATACCATTACGTTATTATGTGTTTGCAAAACGTTGCTCTATTTGCTCCCATAAATATACCATTTACCTTCATAAACCGGATTCACTCCTTAATCTTATTCAGTTTGACCTCCTTTTTCTGATTGATTTAAAACCCAATAAAATTCCAACCCGAATCAATCAAATAACACGATTTACAATAAAAACACATATTTTATGATAATTTCGATGTTTTTCCGTGTGCGTTACCAATTTGCTAATTTTTGACATTTAATTTGACCTAATTAGGTTTTATAATTACTTAATTCTGTGACATCTTCTAATTTCCTCATTTAATAATTATATATTTATGCGTCACAGAACCTTCAAACTTCCTGAAGGCAAGATTTATTTCTTAAATATTTAAATAATAAATTATGTAAAAAAATGTCTAGGCCATATTGTATACTAAATAATGATTATGCCTATTTAAATCGATATTGATTTATTTTTGACTAGAAGCATTCGTTAGAGTCAAACTGTTAAATGACAGGGCATTTTTTTATTTTACTATATTCAAAGTAATATTTTATAAACTATTTCAAAAACGTGATAAGAGTAAATTCTAATGTACTTCTAAAATGCTTTTATTATCTTACGCATTTTACAACTAACTATTAAACAAATTAAGTTCTAAATTTTACATTAAACCAGTTGCTCGTTCGCTGCCTGTACATTCCCTGCCTGCTACCATCTGTAACGTCATCTTGAGACGTAGAATACGTGGAAATATTTTACAATTTACCATCAACAAATTCACTAAAGCTTGCAATAAAGTCACTCCAATACTATAGTCTATACTAGCTCGTCCTTGGCTGCCCCCACGTTCTCCGCGAGCATCTGTAACGTCAACTACGTAATACGGGGACATATTTTACAATTTACTATTTAACGAATTCACTAAAATTTGCATTGAAGTTGTTCCAATACTATAGTCTATACAGCTAGCAGCTACGTCCTTGACTGCCCTCACATTCTCCGCATGTTTGTAACGTCATCTTAAGACATTTAAGACGTGGGTGATATATTTTATGTAGTAAATAAACCTTCTTCTTTAGGAAGAAAAGTACAACTTTTTGAACGGCTTGTAACAAGAAGTGATTGTTGAACATCAGAAATCAGATCTGCCATTTAACTATGATTTATTACAGAAAAAACTTTTGATAATATCCTTTTAACATCTTCTGCAATGGCATACTCAAATAAGTATTTGTATAAATATTCTGATAATTAATCAGAGATATCTCAGTCTAGTTCATGTAATATTTATTTGATATTTAAACACAATATGGATACTAAAATTCATTTATTCGTATTATTATCATGAATCAAAATTCCTTGCATATTTTCTGTGACTAAGCTGCAGCTTGTTTTATTGTTATTTGTAATTTATATTATATCTGTGCACAGACTGTAAATCATATGATGTTTTGAAAGATAGTTTGTTAATAAGGTAATTTTTATGTAAGCCTACAGGTCTTGTACGTAGTATAAAAGTTTGTTGCCCTTAAAATATAATCAAATAAGTCAATAGTGTCTTATAGAGAAAAACTTTGTTTGTTTGCCTGGCAATGAACAACATCAAAAACTACTGAACCGATTTTAAAAATTCTTTTACCATTCGGAAGTTGCATTATCCACTAGTAACATAGGCATAACAAGAGCGAAGGCGCGCGGATCAGCTAATTTATAAATAACTTTATCTCAGAAGAATTCCAATTTCCCATCATTTTTATCTCTAAATTCTTTCTATAGTAAAAACTTATGTGTGAAATCTAATTACGCACGTAAATCCACTACAATACGAAATAAAGTCAAGTTCACTTTTAACCATAGAAATATTGCACTGGGAATATTCTTGTAATAAGCTGTACTTTCAATTGTTGTGTGAATCAAAGAAAGTTAGGCGTAATGTTTGTGAAGAAAATTAAAATAATAAATTAACATGTCACTTTGTTAATGTAGTAAAAGTTAAGGTCAGTGTGTTTTATTGTTTTTATGCTTTAATTAGAAATTTTATTCTTAGGTTAATTGCGATTTTAGCACTATTTAAGTTTATGTTTAGGTCTGTGTGTGTTGAATCATGAATTGTATTTGTGTTTATGAAACATAAGATCTAATTAAATTAATAATATAAATAAATAAATATATAAGTTTTCACGTAGGTACATACGCCACTTCTAAGTCTAGGTTAATTATTTTATAGACTTTTTATTATTTTGCATGTTGTGATTTTCTCTAACTGAAGATGCACTAAACTAGTTGTTAAGTTTAGTAATGTTAATAAGCTGGGTGTAATCTTTGTTGGTAATTCTAATAAATAAATAAGTAAATAAATAAATAAATAAAAATTTTCGATAGGATTTTTGATAGGAGAGATTGATGATGGAATATGAAGTTAATGTCAAATTCCATTTATTTATCTTATTGATTATTGGACACTGTAAAAATTATACTGCATCAAAACTAAGATAAAAGATACTATCTTAGACTCGTAAGAATACAAAAACAACTCTTATTAAATATTTAACCTAACAAAAATTTAAGGTACCAAATAACTTTTATATGTAAAACCTAGCTAGATAAATCTAGTATATTCTACAGTCTACTGAATGAAATAGTGTTTGATTGCTCGGTCCAACTTGTGCGTAAAAACTGACATAGTTAATCGCACACGTAACTGTTTCATAACTGTAACTAATGCGTAACTAAACTTATTGAGTCTATAAAGATGGTTTACCCCGGGAGTTACATAGAAACGATATATTGTGATGTATGACACAATGCATAGCTATTCAAAATAGCTTAATAGTAGATAATATGACGTGGACAATATTTTACTCAGGTTATTATTTAAATATGTAGTGCTTTGATATGGACCTTAAAGTTAATGATAGATCTATATTGAAGTATGTTTTTGTACACTTTTGTAAAAATTAAATAGTTTAATCTCAGAATGATTTATCATTATTTTAAGAAACGTTTTTGCGGGTTTTGATTATCTCTACTTCTACTCTTATAAAGATACAGAATTTATTTGTATGAACGCGTTATTCTCAGAGATTACGTTTTAGATTGGAAAAAATCTGTTGTGTAAAAACAGACCATTAATCAAGGAAGCTTTTGTCAGTTTGGTTATATGATGAATGGGGAATGATGTCGCGCCTTGTTGAATATATTCACTTTAATCTAAGTTGATTAATTCATATTTATTGAGCGAGAACTATATTACACAGTTACAGCTTTAACATAATATCGAAACATGATATCTTGGAAGAGAGCAACATTGACATGTTGTAGAAAGGTCTCTTCAAGGTCCAATGTCAGCGAATACGATCGGAATTCTGAGGTTAACAGCTATTTAACACTAGGTTTTATTATAAGGCCTAGGTGTTGCGTCTATACTTTTTGGTTATGTAATCGATTGTCTTTATTGTAAAAGTTATGGTATGGTTATGTTCTTAGTTTACGTTCTCGAGGTAAAGAAAGTTAGTTATTTATTTGAAACATTACTGTTTAATTTGCTCGTTTTATGCAGGAATCATTAAATGATATTAAACGCTTAGCTATTATTTCTACAGTTTCCTTAAAATCGGCGATAAAGTTTATGAAACTTTTGTTTTATATTCATTTATGTTCAGTTCCTATAAAAATAAAACGAGTAGTTTTACTTACGGACTGACAATATCCTAATAGGCGTAAGTCTAAAGCGTATATATAATCGTAGTGTTATCATAAATACCAAAACTTGGTTCCGATTGGTTGATTATTACCGCTCGTTAATGAAAACGATTCGTATCTGTTATATTCGTTCCGTCGGTCGAATCGGGTCTTAATGTATGGAAAACACGTTGATTCTTTAAAAAAAGTTGTAACGTATTTATAAAACGAATATAAAAGATCTTTGTGAGCTTATATGTTTTATTTCCTTGACCTAAGCCTCTCTCCTTTAAAGACTAACAGGTTCCTCACAAACCCATAAAATAGTTCAAATATATTTAATATCTTAACTTTTATGTCTATAGTCTGAAAAGTACACGTTTACGCATATAAATTCCTTTTGGTTTCTTCAAGGTAAGCATGATACTACAACTTGCATTTAGTGTCTCCACTATACTTGTATTTGTATTTAAAGGCTATTGGCCTGTATTCGCCGCTTTTGCATTAATTATTTTGACTATAATATAATTATAACTAGCTATTATATAGCGTTATGCTAGCTTCGTTAGGTAGCCCTTCTCATGGAAAAACAAAAGATTTTTTTTATTTACCTTTAGGGTTCAAGGAATAGCACGTTAAAAAAACAAAATTTTACCTTTAATATACTAGTTCTTTCGTGGTTTCGCTCCCGTAGCATAATGTTATATAGCCTATGTACATCAGGGATAATTTACGATTCTAATGGTTAAATAATTTTTCAAATCGGTCCAGTACTTTCGGTGTCTATTCAATCCAATCAATCAAAAAATCTAATCTTTCTAATATTAGTACATATTAGGCTATTGTAGATTATTGCAAACGTCACAAAGATTAATAAAAGATTGCTTTACTATTCACGCAAGTATGTATATAATAGAAACGGTAAACAAACATTTAGAGTTTAAAACGAAATATGAAATAAACAATTCAATTTCACAATTAAATTAAATAATATTGCTTCACAATAATATTCCTATTTAGTTTGCATTGCTACACGTACATTGCATTGAGGAAACATGTTTGTGTCGCAAAATAAATAACTTTGCTTGTCTTCCTTGAAGTACCTTTGTATAGCTTGCAAAACGACCTGATATGACATTTTACGGCTTTATAGGCTGTATCACTATGTACAGGATGTTTTTATTGATGGATAAAGATCATCTTTAGAATTTGTTAGTGTAAGAGACGCGCTCTTTTTTTATTTGGTATGAGATATTCGACTTATTCAGCAGTTTTTTCTCTATTTGTATTTGGCCATATATATTCGGTTCTAGTTCTCCTATTTTCTTAAATTACTAGCTGCGCCTCAGGGCTTCGCTCTCGTGGAAATATCGGGATGATATATAGCCTATAGCCTTCCTCGATAAATGGGCTATCTAACACGAAAATAATTTTTCGAATCGCACCAGTAATTCCTGATGAGCGCGTTCAAACAAACTCTTCAGCTTTATAATACCAGTATAGATTAACTCTAAAATGATTCCCATATGAATATAGACTAAAAAGTTTGCGCTGTACGTTTATTCACTCGGTGAAGATGATTTTTTTTTGTAGTGAAATAATATTTGAAGCTGTCCAGTAGTTTTTGTTTAGACAACACATATTATTTTTTACTCTTCCATTCTTCATAGCACGCGTTGTTAATCAATTAGACAGTAGATTTTATCTCCGAATTATATAAAAAAGAAATTTTAATGCTTATGTAAATTGCTTCCGAGTGTAAATACTTTAATAGCTGCGATTATTTGTTTTCTTATTGTTAAATTCACGGTGTGCTAATAGAATTAGCTGGATTGTAGTTGATAGTGTTTATTCGTTTATGATGACTAATTTGTTTAAATTATTTTTCTTAACGTTTTTACTTCATAAAAAATTTATGCCGATTATGTTTTGTAAGAAATATGTCTGTACTAGGTGATTAAATGAATTGATTACGTTTTATTGAACACATATATAAAATACACAAATGGCGGCCTTATGGCTGCCAAGCCATCTCTTCTAGGCAACGATTAGAAAAGTGAGACTCAAAAACACATAATTTTGACTATCGTTAGTGGTGCAAAGAATTTTTAAAATAAAATAAAAACGTATTTTTAACAGTAGTAAAATTCAGAGGTTTACAATCTATCTTGAAATATTTTAAAATTATCGATCCTTCTAAAATAGTAAAAAAGAACCTTACCTTAGATTTAAGTCTAATGCATTTTTTACATCACTTTAGATTTGAGTAACATGAGCAAATAATCTAACGTTAGGATATGATGAAATGCAAACAGAGTAATTATAAAAGGTAATTTACTTCTATTTGCTGTCAAATAGCTGGCGACGTAATTACTCCTACGCAACTATCACTTTCTAACTTTTTTTATTTATTATTAAATATTTAATGGACGTAAGTATAATGTTAGAACGGTAATGGAGGTGTGTATAATACGTGCATGTAATTATATTTTTTAAACTTAATATATTTTTTAATTTTTATATAGGTCAAAGATACGCTTGTAGGGCCGAATAACAGTTGTTAACGTTATTTTTAATACTTTGTAAGATGTAAGAGATACTTTTTTGTTCATTAATTTTACAAGTACATGCTGAGGAACTAAACAATTACAATGTTCATCATATAATTAATTTATTGTCATTGGAATTAAACCCACACCCTCTGTCGCAACTCACAATACATATAACATTATGTAGTACTGCGCAAACGCCGTAAATATTAGTCATATTATTCTCGTATTTTATCCTTTAATCTGAAAACAAAATATAAAAACTGGTACACCACCACAGTTTTAAGTTTCGACAGACTAAAATGCATCGTTACTGTGTATAAAAATCGAAGCTTCTGTTAGAAAAAGGTAGGTATTCAAGTCAAGTGAGATTAAAAAAGTTAAGTGTTTTATGTGATGTAAATTATAACATATAAGTTAAGTTAATGTTTATATGCCAGTAATAAATAAATAATAAAAGTAGGTTAATATCGAATTTATTTTACTTTACCATTAATTTAAACATAAATTAATAACAGGAAGCTAGAAGTTACATTCTAATTCATAGTAATTTTCGACAATAACCATAGATTAGTAGAATTCAACAGATTAAAAATACCTTGGTATAATCTATGGAAATCGAGGCTTAGTAAGAACAATAGACAATGAAGGTGAACGTTTGATATGGGAAGCGGGTTGAATGGGGAACCTTGCAGATAGTGATTCCCTTCACATAAGGTTAATTTTGTTGTGCCTAATTAGTGTTGTTTGTATAGATGCGAAAGTGTTAAATGTTAGGGGAAGTGAGTTTTTAATTTTTCACATGATATTTAGATATGTAGTGAGAAAAACTAATTGTAAAACTTAAAATAAGTTTGTAAATAGTTTGTCATTGTTTTAATAGATATTGTTATTTGACATTTATTACTATTGACATTATAAATTAATTGGTGTATTTCGTATTATTATGATGCATGTCGTTTAAATAACGGCAACACACGTGAAACAAATCATATGTAGCATCATGTAAACCATGTTTTTTGCAGAATAAATGTTTAAGAATTTACTCTCTTATAATTTGTGAAAGTACACGTTATACTCAAAATAATTGTTATAATAATTTGATTGAATTATGGATTCTTCATAAGTGTAAAGGATACTCTCGTAAAGAAGATTGAAATTTAATATTTAAATAACTGTTTAAGCTAAAATACACCCGACTGAATGTGGTGTATATTACAAATCTTCTATCATCGAAAGTTTATTTTTACGAAACACAACGTTTTCTACCATCATTTCATTTTTACTTTCAATAAGTAATTTATAAACAAATTATATTATACATACTTTATTCACAGTATTAATTAGTTAAAAATTTCGCACCGAGTACTAGAATAGGAATCTGGTTTTACAGACATAGTGCGTAGCTGCGACAAAATAAATTGCCTGGTTGATTGGTCTAGCTTTCTAGGTCAATCGAAACTATTAATAGGCTTGCAGACTGTTGTAGAATTTTATTGCGTCAAATAAACTTTTTATTTTATTTGTATTCATCTAGATTGTAACATTTTTTTACTCACACGTCCTCACTCCTATTTATTATTATAAACTAGCTTTCCGCCCGCGGCTTCGCTCGCGTGGACCCGGTAATTATTCGAATTTTTCTCGCCGTAAAAACCATGCTTGAACTTCAACAAACATTTAAAAAAAAGAATTGTCCAGTCGTTGTTGAGGTATGCGCTTACCAACACATTTTGCGATTAATTTTTATGTATAAGATATCTGTGCTCCGTGGTTTAACGGTACATTGTAGGTCATTTCCGTGGGATTTTTGTGCTTAAAAGTATCCTATGTCCTTCTCCTGGTCCTAAGCTATGTTCCTATGAATGTTCTGCCTTTTTGCCATTTTGTCTAGCAGATCTCGTATAACTATTGTATCAAACCCGTCTTTGTTTTATATATGAAGATAATATGAATAAGATTAGTTTCCGTTTAAAGTCTTCCTCGACTTATAAATGTTATAATTTATCACATAATATCAAAGTAAATGTAAACAGATATTTTGCTAAAGGAGCTTCCTTTGTAGATTTGTAGCTATATTCATTAGATTCATTTCTCGTTAGCTGAATTAATAAATTTATTAAATTTTGATATGTATAAATAATTTATAAAATTTTGATATGTCTTCTTTAATTTTAATTACCTCTAAAATATAACTTTAAAACGTTCCCCAAGCCTATATACCTACATAATAAATAAAAAGAATTACTTGATAGTTGTTGATAAGAAAGTTAAATTTAATTTCAAACAAAGACTACATTCTTTACTTAAATCAAAAGTGATAGTCCTTTCCCAATAACTAGAAATCGAGCAATACTCGAGTGAAAGAGTCCAAACATGTGGACTTTCTAGCGGATTACCTGATCACCACATTATTATGTGCAGGTGGTTCTGAGTTTGTTGACTCTGTTGCGAAATAAGTTTACGAATTTGGCAAACTAAACGCACCGTTGTGATTACGTAACCGATTGTTTTTTGTTTGGGACGAAATTCTTTCTTCTGAATTCGGTCAAATAATAGCTAATGAAAAACTTATCGTTGTATGGATTGAACTAAAGTATTTAGTACAGCTAGACTATAGAAATTAATACAATATTCATTTAATAAGTAAGCAATAATTAAGGAACATATATTTTAAACTTACGAAGGTAATTGTGGCACTGATGAGCAAAGACAGGGCGAAGAAATGGCAGTCATGTAACAGTCTCTTTTCATTGGTGACAAATTCTGAACTTTAAACGTTTGTGTGGAGTAGAAATGTTGATTAAAATAACGTTTATTCTATGCCCTAGTATTAACAATCCAATTTTTGAAATAATACTGATGTGTGAGATAAGCAGATATTTCTCTTATACGTTCTGCATTAACAATTGAAGCAATAACTTCATACAAAACTTTATTTAATGTACTTTTAAAACTAACAAACATATGCATAATATCTATAACAATAATAATAGCGTCTTGTATACTTACTAGGATAACTAGATTATATTTTAATTATTAATATTGTTGAGTATTTTTATCATTTTTCAATCTTAAACTTATTTCATATAGGCAGATAATCATCGCATTTCATTTGTAAAATGACGAAAACACCCAATTTTGCGTAATTAAAACAATAGCAATATGCACAGCCTATAATTTCAAACCAATTTTTCATAGTAAGGAAATCTGAATTAAATTCGTAGATAATATCTTGGTTCCCACGACTCGCAACCGTTGGTACATTCTCTCAGATTCCATTACAATATTGAACTATTTTATATACATTTTCGGCATATTTATTGTATATTTCGTGTGAACTATTTTAGGGTTTAAATATTTTTATAGGCGGCTGTTGAATTTTATTGACTCATTGTTAAAAATGATAAAAACTACGTAACTATTAGTGGTCAAACAACTTATTTTATACCAAGATAGTTATACCAAGATCTAAAATATAATTAAGTAACAATTTAGTATTCTTTTCTTATATACATGATCTTTACCCACTTTTTCATCGTTATACGTATTGAACTAAAGTTTATAGTACGGCTAGACAATAGAAACTAACACAATATTTTATGAGTGGGCAATCACTATGGAAGATAAATTTCAAACATTAGAGGGTAATTGTGGCACCGCATAAACAGAGCGCAGCGGAGGAGCACGCTAGTTGATGTAATTTTAGAATTATTAAATCAATTCTTGTCTTTTAGTCTTCCTTAGGCCCGGGAACGTCAAAGTGTAACAGAATTTTTTTCACTAACGAGTGGATATAATCAAGGAAGCAAATTTACGTTTGATTACCTGTGTTTATTTCCCCTTCCCGTGGGATATCAAGGATAAAAACTATCCTATGTCCTTCCTTGGGTTTCATATAATCTGTGTACAAAATTTCATCAAAATCGCTTATATCGGCGTGAAGAAGAAACACACAGACAGAGTTCGTTTTGCATTTATGATTTAAGGATTAGTAAGGAAGTAAAGTTTATACTGTTATTTATAACTGTACAGACAACAAGAAATGAAAGGAAATGAAATTAAATGAAATTATATTTATATGCATAAACATGAGTAAATAAGATGTTAAATTAAAATATATATATATACATATAACTATACATGTTTTGCTTATACAAACGTGCAAAATTTTTTACAATAATATATTTGTTTATAGGTAATTTCATAAGGATTTATTAATTACAAAAAAGAATAATAACTATTACAATAAAAAATACAAATACAAATGTCAAAATCATTATACAATTAATAATAAATATAATAATCTAGATAATATTTTTACAAAAAAATTAATATTGGTTTGACAAGGTTAACCGTTTTGTCACAAGTTCCTTCCAGCTACGGAAAAAGGAAGCATAGTTTGTGCGCGCTTTCTTTTTGCTCCATTTATACAGAAAATGTGATTCATTTTCCAATGTACAGAACCTAGTTTTATGGTCATTCCTTTTATACGATGTTAATGTTAATATAACAAAACGGTCAAGTGCGAGTCCGATTCTCGCATTAACGGTTCTGTATTGAGTATTTGTTGTTATAACAACAATTTTGTAGGTATATAATTTGTGAATATTTCATATTTATCACTTTATCACACGTCCTATGTTATTCCTCCTTTCAAAGAATCTCTGTACAAAATTTTATCGCAATCGGTATGGAACAAACAAACAAAACATCAAATCTTTCTTCTTTATAATATTAGTATAGATATGCGAGTATAAAAATACTCATGTAGCATCTTAAAATTATCATTTTCACTACTGGTTTGTGAAGGAAGTAACGACTAATCATAAGCACTTTGCCCACTTATAGCTGCGGTATGCATAAAATGTCAAAGGTTGCCACTTCACGACTTTGACATTTGTTGATGTTCAACCAGTTCGCGCCTTAAAGCTAGCCATTCAAAATATTTACCTCAAGTGGCTATAATTGTAAACAGCCAAGTTTCTCGAAATATTACAAAAAATGTTAACGTTGTGTGAAGAATTTTTATTTATTTATTTAAGGTCAACTAACAATTACACTGTGTGATAAAAATAGAAATAAATGTGACATTCATAAGTAGTCATTAAAATATAGGTTTACAAATGCTTCAGAGTAACAGTTATTCTTATAATTCGTAACAGAGATTACTGAAACTTTAAATGAACTTAGTATGATATATATAGCTAAAAACTAAAATGTATTACAATTTGATAGCAGATTCAATAGATTATTTACTACATTGTTTGTTCTATAGAGTATGTGAAATTGTATTTAATGTAAAAAATATTCTGATTATTATAGGCTGGTTCATAGGTTATTTTTAAATAACTCCTAGATATCATACCTACCTAACCTACCTATAAAGGTATAACATTGGATGCATGGAAGGTTTTTATTGTCTTTACTTAAACATTGTTTTAACTGTTGAAAGTTAAAAATAGCATCGATAGTTATGAGAAACGACAACAATTGCATTACAAACTATTATCTATACATATAATAAAGCAGTAACCAAACCATTTCTGTACATTGAATATTTTTTAAAAAGAGTAATTGGTATGCAATATGTATGTTCTATAGACACCAAATCCATGTTTAGAATTTTTTTTTCTGTTCGTCTGTTTGTCTGTTTGTCTGTTTGTCTGTTTATCTGTTTGTATGTTCGTCAATCACGCAATAACCACTAGGCAGATTTTGGTTAAATTTCACATGTTGATAGACCATAATTAGGTGCAACTTATAGGCTACATTTTATTCGGAAAAAAATATTTTTAGGGGTGGCTTCCCATACATGTAAACGGGGGTTAAAAAAATAAATATACAAGTACATAATTAAATAAGGTATCATTGGATAGGTCTTTAAAAATGAAATGGAGGTTTCTAAATGTGTTTTTTGCTAAAATAAATATTTTTTGAGATATACGCTTCTAAAGTCGTGAAAATGTCATACCACGTGGCAATGTGAGATTTTGGTTGAGTTGCGGACATGCATTTTTATACTCTTAACGTATAGATTAAGACGTTACAAATACTCAATAAATTATTAAAAATCTTCAAAAAATAACAAACTTTCCGCCCGCGGCTCCACTCGCGTGGTCTACAATTTTCTGTAATTTTCTTTATTCAAAAGGCGCGCGCGCAGTGTGAGATTTTGGTCAAACCTATTTTCATAGAAAATTAAAAAAAAAACTATAGAAATTCGTATATATCAGCGGCCTTGCGACCGTATTTTTTTTAAACTTTTGTTGTGCGCCTCTAAAAATACAGATATTAGTGACCCACGCGTGCGAAGCCGCGGGCGGATAGCTAGTGAATGAATAAATGAATATTTACTTGCAGATTCTTTACTCTTCACGCAACACTTGTTTTATCTTCGATCCATAGCTTCCGTACAAGAAACCTGTTAAATGAACCAATGAAAAAACGACCTTACATATCTTTAACAAGATTTCATCACCTATATTAATATTCGATACTAGCACGGAATTTAATAGTAAACTAAATATGGCAAGTTAAATGAAGCTTTAAGATAATGTGATAAGATTTAAAATTGTACGAACCTTTGTCAAGGTCGGAATTGCTACCTTTGACATTATAACTGGACGTTTGCGAAACTGTGGTTAAAATTAAACTACGATAATGTGATGCTCTTGAAAATGATTTACTGTTCGAGACCTTTCAGTGGAATAGTTATGTAATGAAATACTTGAGTTTATATGTCGTT
>LQNK01001455.1:183744-200764 GCA_001586405.1 Phoebis sennae
CAAAATCATTACACAATTAATAATAAATATAATAATCTAGATAATATTTTTAAAAAAATCATTAATGTCTTATATACGCTTGTCGTTTAAAAAATTTAATATTGGTTTGACAAGGTTAACCGTTTTGTCACACAAGTTCCCTCCAGCTGCGGAAAAAGGAAGCATAGTTTGTGCACGCTTTCTTTTTGCTCCATTTATGACAGAAAATGTGATTCATTTTCCAATATAGAGAACCTTGTTTTATGGACATTCCTTTTATACGATGTTAATGTTAATATAAAAAGGCCAAGTGCAAGTCCGACTCTCGCATTCTGTGTATTTGTTGTTATAACAGCAATTGGGTCTTTCGCAAAACAAGTGTAAATTTGCACTTATCGTACCAATTTTCGATTTCTGACCTTAAAGTTGTTGGGATAGTTAAAGGACCATATCGTGATCTATAATTAAGGAAAGGGAAGGTATGTTGCAGAAGAAGATTTTTGAATAAAAACATGCAGAAAAAGGAGTTGATCAGGGGAATGAGAAAAGGGTATCAGGTTAATTAGATTCATCCAAGTTTTTGAGATGACGGAGCCAAGTACAATAGGTGGATAAAGAAAACGGTAACATATGCTTTATAAATATATTAAATATTAAATTGTAACAAAAATACTCATTCTTACGTATTATCAATCAGATTATTTGCCTAATTATAAGAAAACCTGATAGAACAAAACAAAATTATATAAGACTTAATATCACAATAACTTTAACAACTAATAGGAATAATATCTAGTAACATAACTTATTCTAGAATCTAATTCTAGCATCACAACAAAATATATTATTAATTCTTAAACATACATAACTCAATCACAGTATGCCTTGAAATAAAAAAAATACAATTCCAATAACAGAAACGAAAATAAGCAAAGACTTAATATTAAAAAAAATCAAATTTGTGCGTTATTTATACAGCCTCATATAATTTGGGAAAATGTTAAAACTTAAAATTCGTGTTTTCTGTACGTTTTCTTTCTTGGAAATATCTCCAAGCTATCACCGCTGTCACTTTGCTCTCTTACATTATCGGTGAAATTTTCCTTATTTTCGTAACCTCTTTCTAAAATGTTATCCAAAGAAGTTCTTTGTAGTTCAGAAGGCAAGTCTAACTCAGATAAAGCGGAAAATGCAGGTGATCTTATCGGTAAAGCCACAAATGATGAATTTGAAGAAATGGTTGTTTCATCAGCACTTTTGATTAAAACGTCAGATAGGATTCTCACTCTCGGCAATGTTTCCACCGATTTTACTGGATCGTGGAAGCTCAAATGGTTTCCATGAGGACACCGATTGGCCAATATGCGGCAGGAACTTTCTGTGCAACTAAGGATTCTCAGTGCAACCATTGATTTTTTACTTAAATTCCATACAATTTGATGAACTTTTTGCGTACCTTTGAAATGTAGCAAGTTTTTAGGCAGCAACAAATCCTTTTCTAAAATATCATATTCCGAAACTGTGTTTATAACAATATTATTCACATTGTCTTTTAATAATTCGACGAATGTGGATATATCCGAAATATCTTTACCACATTTTACTAAATTAGTCGCAGATCGCTTTAATACGGCTCCGACCCCATCAGGAGCACCTTTACCGTGTCCCGCCTCAGTAAAATTCCATGTTATATGTTCTATATTTCTTAAATTCCAATGCAAAGCAGTAATAATAAAATAAATTTTTAAATTTCTATATTGGTTTCCAGCTGAATCAGAAATGATATGTAGGGTGGTCGTACTCGGAGCATGTTCCTGAATAAATTCAAGAAGCGGGATCAAATGGGCCCATACAGCTGCTGCGTCATGTCTTGTGTTGGCACTTGCCGTGGCGTAACACTTTGTTACCTTCACCTTAGCTTCACAATCGAAGTAATACAAGACGCTTGTGTGTAAGGAAATTTGTGATTTGTTACCACCAAAATGTACAGCCTGGATTTCTCTAGCATATTGGCATTTATAATTCTCGGAAAAATCCACATGAATGATTGCTTCATTTGGGCTTAAATTCTCCTTTAAACTCGTTATAGCGTTACGTTGTGCTCTTATTTTACCACAGTGATTTAAAAATTTAGTTAACATGTTTTCGAAACTAGCTATTGCTACTTTCGGTGTAGTTTGTATCTTATCCTTTTTAATAATTTTATAAAATTTTTCTGTGGAGGATTTTTCTTTTTGTGTTTTCCAGCCCCAATAAAAAAAATCACTTGAATTGTCAAACTCCTTGTAACTGATGTTTAGATTCTTACACTTAAGACATTTTCTAAGTAAGCAATCAACACTATAAATGTCGCAGCAAATTTCTCTCAAAACGGCAGTGTCGTCACTTGCCATTATTATTTTTCCCCTATGTAAAGCTGTGACCATTAATAAAAAATTTTCATGGAGAATGCATAGGCATTTTTCAGAGCGTTTTTTGCTGGCGGGAAATATCCAAAAAGGTCGAAATCGACAAAAAGTTGCGTAACTAATTCTGATGGCATTATGTTGTAAAAACTTCTTGTGTAGGTTATAAAGAGAATCATTAAGATACCGTTTTTGAAATTTAATCCCTCCCCTTTTAACATACTCTTTCATTCCAGCTGCAACACAACTATTTTCGTCATCTTCCAGAAATTTTTTAACTTCTTCTTTATTTTTTTTTATTTCATTAACTTTTCTTGTTTTATTTCGAAAAATAATGCGCAGTGATCCCATTGCTCTTTTAGCTTTTAAGGGAAGTTTAACATGTTCTTCTAATGCGTCTGATAAGCTTTGTTTAGCTGAATGCGTTTTAAGACCTTTAAAACTCTGCACTAGACCTTCACTCAGTTCTTTTTGTTTATCTTGGATCTGAATACCTTTTTTAGAGCATTTTAGCTGTGATATTTGTTTTTTATACTCTTTATTCATTTTTTTGACGCTATCTAGCTGTGTCTTAAGAAACTCAATGTGTTTATCTTTTTTGTACCGTAACTTTCTTAGTCGGGAAGTAGGAGTGGAAATTGGTGAAGATGGTGATTTTTTTCCTGATGTCGATGCAACCGGGCTTTCTGGTGAAGTGAGGTATGGGGATTTACGTGAGTTAGAGTCATTTATTTCATGTCCATCTTGAATTGAATTTTCCGAATCGCTTTGAGGTGGACTATCACATTCCATAAACATTTTTAACTTATTTCTTTCTTCTTTTTTTCTATCGTAATGTTTTTTAAAGCTTATTCTCCATTTTTTTCTTTGGATTCTTTGCTGTCTTGGTGACATTTCACTAATAGGGATCACTTTTTTTTCTTCTTTTCTCTTTCGGTATTTTTCTTTGTTCTTTCTTTGATATTCAGCATAAAGAACTGGATCATTTTTAATCTTTTGATACCTTTTTTTTTCATCTAGTCTTTTCTTCTTGAGCATTTCTTCCCGATTTAATTTTGATGATTTTGGGCGCCCCATTGTTACCTGATAAAAGAGTTTGATTAAATATAAATTATTTATAACGAAGTATTAACAAAAATCATAAGTCATCGATAGCAATCCACTTTACAGTTAGATATGACGTGAAAATCATACCAAATCTCAATAACCTGCACATTACCTCATCCACCTGATAATATTCTACAGGTCAATTATAACCAGGTTACTGAGATTTTAAACTAAAACTTAAGATATTTTAAATAGTTGTGGTTTCTACCTAATTCCATTTTCCCGAATTTAATAATACCATACAGGCATGCAACATATATCGAACATAACTATGTAATACTAATATTTTTATCAGAAATTATGACCAAAACAAAGAGAACTTACATTTTACAATTTCGTCAGATTCCAGTAATTTCTCAGCTACAAACGTTGAACACGCACATCTCACGCTATCGTTGGAAGCATACTGGCTAGTTTCTTATTGCGGGGAGCGGGGTATGGGCTACTTATATCGTTTATTCTGTCACATTTTTTATTTAACGCCAGGTTAATTAGGAAGACTCCCGACAAAAAGTTAAAAACGTTTATTTTAAAGTTTAAAAGGCTCTTTCTAGATAAATTCCTTAATAAATAGCATCTTATGACTATAACAAATTATTATAATGGTTAAAAAGATCAACCTGTCGTAGAATTTTTTCACTAAATTAAGCAAATACTACAACATTTGACCGAAATCGTTGCAGGTTTATGAGGTTATTGGTAAATTTCATATAATAATTAAATAATTACTTAACTAATAGCATAATCAAGGCTAGGCCTATATAGAGAAAATAGTGTACAATTTATGTAATATCGAAGTGTACAGTAGAATACTAAAAATCACAGTCAAGTAGATAAAATGCTATAACCAGGTGAATATACTCTTTTTTTGCGAAAGACCCAATTATGTAGGTATATCATTTGTGAATATTTCACTTTTATCACTTTATCACACGTCCTATGTATTTCCTCCTTTCAAAGAATCTCTATCAAATCTCTATGTACAAAATTTCATCCAAATTCCAAATCCAAACAAAAAATCAAATCTTTCCTCTTTATAATATTGGTATATGCGAGTATAAAAATACTCATGTAGCATCTTAAAATTATCATTTTCACTACTGGTTTGTGAAGGAAGTAACCACTAATCATAAGCGCTTTGCCCACTTATAGCTGCGGCATGCAGAAAATGTCAAAGGTTGCCACTTCACGACTTTGACATTTGTTGATGTTCAACCAGTCCGCGCCTTAAAGCTAGCCATTCAGAACATTTACCTCAAGTGGCTATAATTGTTAACAGTCAAGTTTCTCGAAATATCGCAAAAAATGTTAACACTGTGTGAAGAATTTTTATTTATTTATTTAAGGTCAACCAACAATTACAGTGCTTGGATGATAAAAATAGCAATAAATATGACATTCATAGGTAGTCATTAAAATATAGGTTAACAAATGCTTCAGAGTAACAGTTATTCTTATAATCCGTAACAAAGATTACTGAAACTTTAAATGAACTTAGTATGATATATATAGCTAAAAACTAAAATGTATTACAATTTGAAAGCAGATTCAATAGATTATTTACTACATTTTATGTTGAATTCTATAGAGTATGTGAAATTGTATTTAATGTAAAAATTATTCTGATTATCATAGGCTGGTTCATAAGTTATTTTTAAATAACTCCTAGATCATACCTACCTATAAAGATATAATATTAAATGCATGTAAGGTTTTTATTGTGTCTTTTCTTAAACATTGTTTTAACTTTGAAAGTTAAAAATAGCATCGATAGTTATGAGAAACGACAACAACTGCATTACAAACAATTATGAATGAATAAATGAATATTTACTTGCAAATTCCTGGCTCTTCACGCAACAGTTGTTTTATCTTCGATCCATAGCTTCCGTACAAGAAACCTGTTAAATGAACCAATAAAAAAACGACCTTACATATCTTTAACAAGATTTCATCACCTATATTAATATTCGATACTAGAACGGAATTTAATAGTAAACTAAATATGCCAAGTTAAATGAAGCTTTAAGATAATGTGATAAGATTTAAAATTGTAGGAACCTTCGTCAAGGTCGGAATTGCTACCTTTGACATTATAACTGGACGTTTGCGAAACTGTGGTTAAAATTAAACTACGATGATGTGATGCTCTTGAAAATGATTTACTGTTCGAGACCTTTCAGTGGAATAGTTATGTAATAAAATACTTGAGTTTAAATGTCTTTAGTGTAGTGATTAGTTCGATAGTCTTGTAATCTTTTGGTACTAATGTTTAATTCCTATCGGTAAGTAAAGTAGACATTGCATATATAGTTCATTTAGTTATATATGCGTCTGTATTTTATCCTATAGAAGAAATAACTTTATTGCTCACATTTTAAACGAGAAGTTACCATACCAAATTATCTCGATACCTTTGGTTATTTATATTCATTTATAAATAACTAGCTGTCCTGCGCGGCTTCGCTTCCACAGCATAATGTTATATGTATAGCCTATAAAATATAGCCTATGTTACTCGTGGATAATGTAGCTTTCGAATGGTGAAATATTTTTTAAAATCGGGCCAGTAGGTTTTGAGCCTATTCATTACAACCACACAAACAAACAAAGTTTTCCTCTTTATAACATTAGTGTAGACAAACGAGTAGAATTCATACAAGTTATTTATCTTTCGTGAGTCTTTAAGTATCCATCCATGTCGATAAAAGATTACGGCTTTTAACGCTAGCGAGCAAACAATAGTCAAATACCTGTTTTAAATACTACTTTTGCTGTATTTAAATATCAATAACTTTCACCGTGAAAATTGAATATTTAGCACTAACATTGAATGATCAGAAAGTTATCTACGAAGTCTGCATTTTGATAAACTAAATGTATGGAATATTGAAGGTTTTGGACTCGATGTATGAAAGTGAAACTGCTTGTAAATGAGATAGAATGCGTATACTATTGTTATTCATTGATTTATATACGCTTATGAATGAATAGAAGTAACACTATACGAATGATGTTTGGTAATTGGTCACTCTATTTACTTAATGTAGTTTTAAATATTTCACCTCACCTGTAGAAAAAGATCTCCCTTTTATTTTTTTTGTGAACCAAGAAACCTCACTAGTTTAAAATAAATATTAAACGACTTATATTGAACTTAGGTATTTAGTAACAACTTATGTTCAACTTACGGACTTAGTTACAACTTATGTTCAACTTAAGTACTTAGTAACAACTTATCTTCAATTTAAGTACTTAGTAAGAACGGTGGGCTTACATTTTACTGTAGAGAAGGGGTTTTGAAACAACTTATTTTAGCATTTGAAATTATAGGTACATTACTGTACCTAGAACACCTCGTCTTAGGTACCAAACGTAATAATTTTTAAGAATTATCGCAATTTACAGATAGGATACCATAATTGTGGTAAAGCACTGTTATTGTTTACCTCACTACCCTAGTATCGGTTATATAGTTTATTAGATTAAGCTGAACGGTCGATCGGTCGGTCGGCCGCGCTCCGGTGCACCCGTAATACGCTTGCCAATGGTTTATTTTGAAATTTATTGGCTTAAAGAAAGTTTCATTTGGATGAATGAATTGTAAAAAATGTTTTATAATCTATAGGCAATTCATTTAACTGTTGTATTTTTTTACGTTTAGAACTTCAATATTGTGCAATTAAATGTTAATGATAATTATGACAGTTAAGAGAGATATAAAACTAACACTCGTATTCACAAACAATACTAACTAAAGTAATATTATGCGAAGTAAGACATTTCTCAATGCTTTTCATTTGTCAAGTTTTTATTACAAAAACAATGAGACTTAATTTATACGCCAAGTGTCAAATACCACTCAAGTGACATCTCTGAATAGGTTTTTGGAGCCTTGTGCGTTGTGAAAACGTATAGTAAAGTCAAAGTCAAAGTCAAAACGTTTATTTTCCAAATTGGCCTCTTCGAAGCGCTTTTAGAACATCATATACATTTACATAATTAATATTTTAGTATTGTTAATACAAGTGTAATTATTAGCAAGAAAACCTAATTAAGCGATAGATATCAAATGGAGAGTGGTTGAAATTTTTAAAGAAATCTTTTAAAATCGAGGTAACAGTATGTACATAAAACAATTATGCTGACATAATACTCTTTTACGATGAAGTGTTTAAAATTTAATTGTTTTTAAGATGAATATTCAGTACCGTTTAAAATTCATATTTTTACTTTCCCTGTACATTTAAAATAATATTTTTTTTTGTTTTTAAATGCATAGGTTACGGAACTAGTATTTAAAATATCTCAATTATAAATCACGGAAATATGGATTTCTGAACGGAAGAGTAATTATCTTGTAAACATTAGTACGACTCTCCATTTGTCGGTAGGGCAAAGATTCAACACCATTTATATCATCAACTAAAATTTCTACATTAGGAATAGTATAAAAAGGAAATATAATAAGATTTAGAATTATAAAAGAGTGATTCTTCTAGAATTTTCGATGACGATGTACGTCGCAGTTATTTTGTCGAAGGAATTACTAAAGAATACTTGTTTCAGTAGTTTTTTGTTTAAGTTGTTGTTCACTATTGTTATTTGTTGATATACTGTATGTATATCAAGCTCGATCTTACATGTCAGCAACTACAACACTGACATATGAACGACCTCCTTAAATCTGACCAAATAATTAGTGCTCAAACATTGTAATATACAGTCCAAGTAATTTTTCTGTCCGTTACATAAATAACCGAACCGACATAGTTCAAATAACATCTAAGTTGATCTTGCGTGTCAGCAAATACTGATAAACTGAGATCTAAAGGCCGTTTTCAATAATGTATCAAAGATTAAGGATAGATTGTAATCTCAGATTTAATGACATTTGATTGTCAAAAGTCATAACAAAAGCAAAGTAAGTGCAAATAGATAGAGCTTCAGTAAGCAAAACAAGGGATAGATAGAATATTGAAAACGGCCGAAGTTGATCTTGCAAATACATACTGACAAATGAATGAGCACCCTAATTCCGCAGGGATCTAACAACACGGATGAGCTTGCGTAACGCACACTTTCACACTCGGAGGTCATCTGATGTTTACACGTGGCTTCTGTTGGCGGTAAACGATTTTTACACACATTTGTAATGTCACACATATTTTACTAACGTTACACATTGCATTTTGAATGGTTCACAATTTAAAACGTTATTTTTTATCAACGACACACACTTCTTCCAACGCACCATATATTTTTGGTAATTTAACAAAAAAAAAAAAAATTTTCTCTACATTTCTTTAAATTTCTGAAGCCCATGTAGAAATAGCAGAAACTTTGCAAAAAATATTTTTTCACGAACACTTAGTTGTTTTTCTATTGACGATGTCATATGTAAGATCTTTTTGATTCTTTCTTTTTTTGTTTTTCTCTCGAATCTTCATTCTTTTACTTCTGTTATCTATATGTAAATCCTAAGAATGCATTTTTATCTATGAAATTTTTCAAGTGTTCGTGAGTCTTGCATACGATACGAAATTCTTATTGTATTCAAGTTTTTAAGTGCTTCGCAATTCTATTCAAAGTGATTTATAAAACTCAGTAATGAATAACATACAACCATATTATTACACAGTAAAAATAGAATAAAATTAATTAATTCGTCTTTATAAATAAAAATAAACCAATATAAAGATAAACATTTACTTACAAAAGAACACACTGTTAATTTTTACACAAATAAATTTCTACGAATTTTTCAACTTTAAATTACTACAAAAATGTACGATCTGTCAATAGCTCAGTTTCTCAATGAAGGTTGCATAACAATACAAACATGAGCCAATGAGTACCTTGTACTTAACTCCTTCACATCACTAATTTACATACCGCTAACGAAGAGAAAACGGCAAACAGATTGACACACCATGTGAAGTAAGGTTCCCATACTACTAGACAAATAATAAAAAATAAGTCAAAGTATTGAAAACAAAACTTGATCAGCGCAGATTCGCTGCCATAGCATAATGTTATCAAGCCTTTGTCACTCAGCGAATTTACAGGTTTCCTATGGTGAAAGAAATTATTAATTCGGACCAATAGGATTTACGCGATCTCATTACCAATATACACATCATTGATAAATGTTTTCTCTTTAAAATATTAGTATAGATACTCAATAACATGAGATGATTATTTGCTAAAATTCTAAGATTGTCTATATTTCATAACCATTAATATAACTCAACTAATTACTTTTAATGTATACCCTTTAATTGATAATCAATCCATCTATCTTTCAGAATACCCGTTGCATCATTCCTGTATTAATTAAACTTTATCCTTTAATATATGCCCTATATAAGTACTCATAAAAATGTTATTGTTAAAAATATAAAAATCGAATGTATATTATTATATACCTACATATAGTATAATTATATTTATTGATTTGAACACAAATGATTCTGCAACACGAATTATTTAATAAAAAGGTAATTCTATCTCAAATTGTCTATTGTCACCGCAAATAAAATTGATCTTACATAAAAAATGCTGCGTTTATGAAACCTTTCATTGATAACTGTTTGTAATCTTTGCTACTGCAATGGTTTAAGTTATTTTCTACTTCTACACTAATATTAAAAAGAAGAAAACTTTGTTAGTTTGTTTGGTTGTAATGAATAAAACTCTAAACTACTAGACCGATTTTAAAAATTCTTTCACTATTCGAAAGCTGCATTATCCACGAGTAACATAGGCTATATACATAAAATTATGCTACAGAAGTAAAGCCGCGCAGATCAGCTAGTACGAGTATATAATATAATTCCATCTTATTTCATTATATATACAGCATTACGAATTTATGTTATGTCCCACAGTCTGAGTTGACAAAATAACATAACACATCGGTGAATCACAATTTGCAAATTATCAAAGTGTGACGAAACATAAAATTATACAAAACACCCGCACCCACATGAGTAACCAGTTTTTAACATAAACTATGGTATATATTTAAGATGTAAATAACTATTTTTACAATCGCAATCAAACCCATATGGTCAAACTTAATTTATATATTTATAAGATAAGTATCGTTTGACTATATCTTTAGTCGATTAACGGCCGTTTTCAATATTCTATTTGTTTTGACAACTAAAGTTGTCTGACTTTAATCTATCCTTTTGCACTTTTAATATGCTATTTCAATATGCTACTGACGGATAGCTTTTGCTATGTGTTATGTCTATCTAATGTCATATAATCTGCGATAATAATCTATCTATAGTCTTTGATAAATTATTGAAAATGGTAGTAAAAGATTGTCAACATCTTTTTGATCTTCTCTTGCCGAGAAATACCTTGTACGTTTTATATCATACAAGGTGTTTCTCGCGTCTTCGCTCCCACATCATAATGTTTTATAGACTATTGCATTTCTCGATTAATAGTAACTAACACACATAAATATTTTTTCAAATCAATCCAGTAGTTCTTGAGAATACCGCGTTCAAACAAACAAACGCTCCTTTATATTATTAGTAAAGATTACGACAAGATTTATAAAAATGTAATTGTTAAACGGATTTACTTTCTGAACCAATAATTCTCCACAATCCATGAGTCATGACCAAATGCTATATCAATGCATCCGTCAATAGATTAATATTAATCGACTATAAATATTACCACAGATTAAATTTCCTTACAAATATAGAATTACCTTTACCAAGAGATTATAAAATAAGTGCCAGTGAATAGTTAAAATGTATAAATCTATCATTTTAACTATACTCACTTATCGTCTTGCTTAACTTATAGTCTTGCTCCTGTTTTCTACGTCGTTGGGAGTCTATTTCTTTTTTAACCGATTTTCAAAAAGAGGAGAAGGTGCTCAATTTGACCGTAATTTTTTTATTTTTTTTTATGTATGTTACCGCATATCCCCAGCGTTTATAGAGCGATTTGGAAAATTCTTTGAAGATACACAAAAATCGAGTTGAGAACCTCCTTTTTTTAAAGTCAGTGAAAAATACAAAATTAACTATCCTAACTGTACCGGTACTTATGTCTTCGCAATAGATTACCATAAACAAGTGTACCCGGTCTGGCCATAATAGGTGCTTGCATCTGTGCGTGCGAATTCCTTTACCTTATACCTTTCCTGGTTACCTTAGAAAGGTAAGAATTTAATTAAAGGTAATGTAGAAGTGTTCAATTGCAGGAATGGTTTGTAGATTGTTGGAGTTTGTGGGATTTTTCTTTAATTGCCAATTCTATTACAAAGGCATGTTTAGTGACTTATGAAGTTTGATAGATAGACAAATAGATAGATATACTCTTTGTTAGAAACTGAAATAAGTAATTGAGATTGAAATCTTTTAGCTGGTTAAAGTTTGAAATTGAATTTATTAATAGATTCAAATCATAACAAACATAGACACATACACATACACACATATTTACCTACTTTAGAATATATTTATATTAACTCACTTATAAATATACATAATTGTGAGCTTTTCTTATAGATGTTATTGCTTCGCATATGTTATGGAAGGGAAGCGTCTTCTAGGTTCTAACACAAATGAACTTGTGACTTAACTAAAGACTTACCTCCAAATTTGTACATGAATAAATAAACAATTTTTATCTTTATTCACGTTTTTAAGGTTTTTTTACTAAGAAACAAAATATGTGAAGAATTAACTTGTGGTTATATTTATTACACTGCGTTTGTTTACACTAATTTAATATAGCGGAAATATATGTATGTTTAAACGCCTTAATCCACAAAACTACCGGATGTATAGAACAATTATTTCTAATAATTATGATAACGATAAAGCTATCATTATGATACAATGCAGATAAAACCGCGGGGCACATATAATAACGAGATATCATCGTGTCCACCTGCTACCGTCACCGAGCATGAAAGTGATCGGTGACGCAAGCGCCGCGCCCTCGCTTTCTATTCCATCATAATATGATAATATTATATGTAATATGACGTACGGTTAGCTTTGATGATATAATTTGAAAATTTCTTTTTAATTTTAGGGCAAAAAGCACAATTAAAGATTGTATTATATTTTTTTATATGTTAATTACTAATATTATAGATGAAAAATTTGTGTATTAGTTTTACATGCACATAGATTAACCAATTTTGATGAGTTTTCGCATGAAAATAGAGAAATATATGATATTTATGTGAAACAGAATGCGCAGCTAACACGCGTTGATGTCTTTTGTAAGAACGGAAGTCGTTCTTATGACAAGTAATGTCTTGAACATAGTTAGACATCGCACAAAATATCAAATCTAAATTGTATGTTTAAGTTATTTAATTATAAATGATTTTTTCACTTTATTACATTTTATTTATATTTTTCTCGAATTTTGTTGAAAATATTAGAGAGATTTATTAATATTTTAAAGTATACTTAAATATCAATAGTCATTTTATGCAACGTATCAAAAGCACGTTATTGCACGAAAACGTTTAACCGGTGTTTAAATTTCATAATTATCTCCGTTATTCAAATCGAATTATAATTGGTTGCAATTATACACCTTAATTCGACGAAATAGAGTTCAAATTTCGTTAACAGATTTTGAATGCGTGCGAAAAAATATTGAGAAATGTACTGTTGAAATGTTTGTATTGTCTGCTGAGGAGTTGCGATATGAAGTGTGTCAAAAAGCGTTTGAAGTAGCCGTAAATAATTTAGTTCATTGAGATTGCTTTTATAGAAATACTAGCTTTGACCCGCGGTTTCACCCGAATATATAGGTTATATAGCTTTGTAGCTCTATAGCTCTGTAGCTCTATAGCTATATAACTCTTGCTACATTAAAAGTATCCTATGTGTATCTCTCTAAGAATTTTCAGCAGAATTGGTCCAGCACATCTCGAGTGTTATAAATCCGTATTATTTTATTCTTTGTATAGAATGTCAACATATTAACAATTTTCGATGCCCTATTTTTATTTTGATTTCTTGTAGATTTAATTTTAATATTTAAATTTTATCGCTGAACTACTGCATTTAATTTAATTTTTTTCTATTATTAAAAATAGCCAATAATATCAACAATTACAATCGAGATTCAACGTGATACATTTGACATTGGTGTCACATTCTGTTTGTCCTCTGTCTTAGTCATTGTGACTTCAAAATAGATTGGATCGTGAGGCGAATTGGAATTACATAAATAGCTTTAAAAATGCAATGTTAGTACTAATATGTATACGTATTAAAAATATCTAAGAATAAATGGGAATTATTGGACAAAGTCAAAGTCAAAGTTAAAATGTTTATTTTCCAAATTGGCCTCTGTTGAGGCGCTTTTAGAACGTTCATTTACAATATTATAGAAGAATAGAAAATAATAGTGATAAAAATCACATATTTTTGGCGAAATTTTCAGGAAATTGATAGTTCATACATATATACAGAATTTTCCGGGGGTTCTTCTTCACATTAATATTATATACTGTCTGTCCGTACTATTTATTTACTCGGATTAAACCGTTTAAATAACAGTGAGTATAAAACGTCTCAATACAACTAATTTTATGATGGCTCACTATTTTTTGCACATTATTTTGTATAATAATTGCTAAATTTTGAACCAAAGTTGTTTAAAGGGCAATTTTTTTTAATTTTTATAGTAAACAATCTTATCTTTTGAATCGTTAAACAAAAGTGAAAGGACATCAGTCAGAAAGGATTTTCCGTGTTAATAATTAGTATTAATTTATAAGAAAACGTGAATCGATTTATATTATCATCACAATCAACACAAAAACAAACAAACTAAATCAGACTTAAAAGTGGATAAAAATCTTGAATTTTGATTGAACAATCTCATAAATTTATTATTTTAATATTTTTTTCGATTTTGTTTAATTTTCAGAATAAATTTCAAGCTCTAGGAACTTCTAAGTTAGGCGGTACGATATGACATATCATGACATACTTTTCATGTCTACACGTTACTATGCATAAATGGGTATATTTATTGACTAGCAACATGCACCAAGCAATACATATTTATGACATAATATTCAATCATCACAACATAGTCAATTATACTATACAAGCTGTGCCCGCGGTTTATTCGTTTTCCCCGTTCCCATCATCAAAATCCTTTGTTAGCGGATGCCTACGTCATAACATCTACCTCCCTGCCAAATTTCAGCCTGATCCGTCCAGCGGTTTGGGCTGTGCGTCCATAGATCACAATAAGTCACTAATGTATAATACATTCTATATTTTTTATTCTTTCTATAATTCTTATCAATCTTTCTTATAAATTTCCATTGTATTACCCACTACTCATCAAAGTTGAACAAAGTAAATACTTACGTTACTACAGCAATTTCATATATTTCAGTACTTAATGACAGCCTATTTTGTCATTAAGTACTGAAATATATGAAATTGCCAAACTCGTCCAGTGAAATACAATCAGTAGACATTCAAACAATGTCATTGTGAACCGGGTCGGGCCACGCGACCTCGGATTTAGTTCTGGTTCTAGATTTATGACCTAGGCTAGACATGACATACGTGACATGTTGACATTATTGTACGATCATTAAATATTCATTTATTTTTTTAACTTTTTTATTGGTTAAAATTTGTTCACCAAATATGTTCAAAATGAAATTTAGTAAAAATCTCAATATCTTAAAAAATATTTGGCTTATTTTTTATTAAAACCCTGAAAGGGCCGCATCGTATTCCAGTGATTTACAAGCAACTTCCTTTGATGCACTATTTCAAGTTCACGTATATTAAAATTATAAATAATATACATTTTGCATATTTTCCTCTCTCTAATATCGAAAAAGTGATTAATAATCGTATGTTTCAATCTTTATATTAAAAAAAATACATAACAATAAACATATAATATTACTAGCCGCGCCCCGCGGTTTCATACTTAACTTCTGATCACGTTGCAACTCTGGGATTAAAAGTAGTCTATATATTATTCTGAACCCTTACCTATATGTATACCAAGATTCATCATAATCAGTTCCGTTGTTTTTGTGTGAAAGAGTAACAAACATACCTCACAAACTTTCGCATTTATAATTTATGATATAGGTATTATTTCACAAGCATATTCATAAATAATTGTCATTATTACGTCAAGAATGTAATTTCGATTTCGTTTCCAAACGCCGCGGACCGGTCGACTCTCACTTTTCATTTAATTTCTGTAACAGGTTCTCGAGGAAATTATTATTTTCCTACAATAGTGTCGCCATTATGTCTTATATGTTAGAGGAAATATCCTACTAATATTATAAATGTGATGTTTGTGAGGATGTATGTTTGTTACTCTTTCACAAAAAATGCTAAACCGATAATGATGAAACTTGGTGTGTATATAGATGGCGCGGCTAATGTTTGTATAAAACAATAATTTAGATTAAAGGAGTAGAAAACAGAAAATAGAGTCACGAATTGATAAACTCTCTGCTTTTGGAAAGTCGGTAAAAATACGCAAGCTTTATGGTTTATAAGTTATATACGTTGAGTTTTTGTTGAGGTTTTGTTGAGGTTTTGTTCTTCAAGTGAGTGGTTTTCTATTACTTAACAATTATTAATAATTATCGTAATAA
Source organism: Phoebis sennae (assembly GCA_001586405.1). Classification (NCBI taxonomy): domain Eukaryota; kingdom Metazoa; phylum Arthropoda; class Insecta; order Lepidoptera; family Pieridae; genus Phoebis; species Phoebis sennae. The sequence goes on from LQNK01001455.1 coordinate 199,894, forward strand.
TATAACTTGTAATATATTAAGACCAAACCCCAATATAATTTTCCATAAAAATCATAAAAATTGCATCTTATAATTAAACATTTATTTAAATGAAAATAAAAAAAAAACATATTAAGATATCTCCCATTATCATAAAAGCATAAAACACAATTTCTAAATGTTAAAAGTATAAATTGCATAAATAACCGTTTTAATATTCAAACGTGGATCCTTAGAACCGAATTACAATTTCGATCATCGTATTTGGTAAGAATTTGACCTTTAATTCTGACCTTTATACGCTGTTGCATTTTTAGTGTTACGTAAAAATCTATGACCTAAGTTACACGGAACTTAATACTGAAGAATAGAATATCTACACTAATATTATAAAGAGAAAAACTTTGTTTGTTTGTAATGAATAGGCTCACTACTGGACCGATTTTAAAAATTCTTTCACCATTCACAAGCTATATCCACGAGTAACATAGGCTATATTTTATTGGCTATATATAACATTATGCTACGGGAGCGAAGCCGCGCAGATCAGCTATTCTTGTATAATAAAGTTAAATCTTTCTTAAATTGAAATTAATAAGTTTTTATTTACTAAAGAACTTACCACCACCCGCAAAAAATACATACTAGTTACACAAGAAAACCATAAAAAAACTTAAAACATTATTATTATTATGCTATGGTGCGGCAGTACCCTCAAAGTAAAAAGGAGCCCATTCAGTTTATTTATTTATTTTTATTAGGCATACACAACAGCTGACAATAAGACAGTGTAGAGTACAATACAGCTCTTAAATTGAAAATTGCTCTAAAAGTGAAATTGCCAACATAAGCGTGCATACACGACCATTAAAATTATAGACGTTAACAAAAG
>LQNK01001455.1:213820-227105 GCA_001586405.1 Phoebis sennae
AAAAACAGTGATATTTTCGTATGACCTATATTGGGTTTTTTTGATAGATTACTAGCTCAGCTATCATCCCCCAAGAGATGCTTCACTCATTACGGGACACCCTGTATATATCACTTATTATAGATACATATATACACGACAGATATACATTTATTATAATACTGTTTCCATAATAAATTGTGAATTAAAACTAGATGATATTTTAGGTACAGATTTTACAAGTGCTGATGAAAAAATGTACTTGATTTAAAATAACAATGCATTTTTATAGTCACTTCTTTCAACCAAAGTTATGCAGTTCTAGGTTGATGAACTTTCTAGGGTCAAGGTAGATACTTCATAATTATTATGTATATTATTTGAATACAGTATGTACTTTAAGACAGGCATATTTACAACCTCTTTCGTGATATAAATCAACAATAATCGCATGGGTCTGGGAGGCTGTAGCTTTGTTAGTACTGTCATGGGTCGTACTTGGGTAAATAAAACAAAATGAAGCCTAACATTGTTAGCTAGATTTATACGTGTGATATATAACTGAAGAGTTTATTTGTTTGTTTGAACGCGCTAATCTCAGAAACTATTGGTCCGATTTGAAAATTTTTTTCTGTGTTAAGTAGGTAGATCATTAATCGAGTAAGGTAAATAAGCTTTTAATAAATACAGAAAATAAATTAAATCGTTTTTTTCTTGTATTTAATGAAATTTTAATTATTTTATTTAAATGTAGTATTTTTAACCACACCAAAAATATAAAAATTTATTTGTCGACAGTTTTCACCTGCATATTAATTTTTTTCTGTTATGGAAGGACTGTAAAGAAAATAACTACTCAATATTTATTCATTGACTAGCTTTCCGCCCGCGGCTTCGCTCGCGTGGACCCGGTAATTATTCGAATTTTTCTCACCGTAAAAACCATGCTTGAACTTCAACGAACATTTAAAAAAAAGAATTGTCCAAATTGGTCCAGTCGTTGTTGAGTTATGCAACACATTTTGCGATTAATTTTTATATATAAGATTAAAATAAATTTAAATTATATCCTTTTTTAACATTTCTTAATAAACCCCATATTCATCAGGTGGTTACGCGAAATTCACGGGTCTGAAGACCTACAACAAGAACTTGAAGACGCTGCTTGCGATTGGTGGCTGGAATGAGGGCTCCTCACGGTTCTCCCCTATGGTCGCCTCCAAGGACAGGAGGAAGGAGTTTGTGAGGAATGTTATTAAGGTAAGGTTTATTTTGATAGTAATTATGCCAGTCTCATATAAGAACACACCATATAATATTCAAGTTTTCATTAGTGCAACGTCGCAAAGAGATTTATTTATTTATTTATATATTTATTATACTGTAGGTGCTGTGAACCTTACAGCTTGTAATATAACTAAGTTAAAGGCATAACATCTTAATAATAAGTGTACAAAAAAGAAAGATTCAACAAAAAGAAAACTTGAAACGATATTATTTCCTTTAACTTTTTATTTTAATATTTATCCTGAATAAAGAAATAACAATAATATAACATTTGTTTTTAAAGCGAGTCACAAATTATGTTCTATGAAATAAATAAATGAAAGAAAGATACATGAAAATATTAAATTATTATTAATTATCAAATTCTGAAAAACGTACCGTTAAAAGTTCTTGATGAGTCCTCTAAATATAGCTGAATAATCTCTCCTTGGCATTCAGTTTTTTACTAGTATAATTCAGTCTTGACATTAAAGCAAACATTTTCTGACAGGAGACTAAATTAAACGTAAATAATGAGCCTATTGCCATTTTGTTTTTGTCTTTTACTGCAAAGGTTATATTTTTCCTACTCTTTTCAATTTATTAGCGTCAAACATCCAGCAAAGCACCGAATTATTATGAACTAAAACATGAAATACTCCATTAATTAAAAAAAAAAAATTTTTAAAGAAAATCTTGCATATTTTTTAATATCACAACAAATTAGGTTTAACTGATATGGATCTCTTTGGTGGCGCGTAAAAAAAGCGGGAAGACAAAAAATGGGGGGGCGTTCGAAAAAATTTTAATTATCTGTATTTTTCATTTGTCGTATGTCGTTTTAGTGTAGAATTATTTGTTTATTTCATTTTATTTATTATCAGATTCTTAAAGTGTTTTTTATTTGTTTAAATCATGCGTAAGAAAACGTTTTATCGATAAAATTAATTACTTAATAGTGTAAGAAAAAGTTCGATGGAAAAATGACAACGTTCAAATGTTAACAATTACCTTACTAAACTCAAATGTAATCTAAAAAAACCCTTTTTAGTTAATTTTGACCATTAATAAGTAACGTTTTTATTACTCCGTTTGATGTCATCGCCTCATGTCATGTCACGTCATGAGTTTCACGTTTACAACTAACACGAAACACGTCACACATACTCATGTTATCTACACTACACGTCACACACACTCATGTAGAACATTAATCACTTTTCCCACAGACATTAAAATGTCAGGTATAAACTTTCTAGACATTATCTGTTATTAGAGGAGCGGATATCTGGTTTAAATGTGTATTTAGTAAGAACTCTTGCGTGTTACAGTTAGAAGGATTACATAGTGCTAATAGACCATTTAACTTGAAAGTGTAACGTAATGATATTCACATTTTTAAGAGTTGATGACTTTATTTATCTTACTAATATTATAAATGCGAGTTTGTGAGGAATGTTTGTTTTGTTACTCTTTCACGTAAACTACTGACCCGATTGTAATGATACTTGATATACATAAATTGGATCTCAGATATTACGCGGGTGAAACCGCGGGCGCGGCTAGTGTATAGATTGAATATGGATTTATAAAACTTATTAAAATAATTGTCCATACGCTAGTTGTAACTTTTGTATTATTATTATTATTTCATCAAATAAACAGAGACTATAAAAATTGTAAATGCACCAAATTTTTCTACTTTCTTCTTATCGTCCAAATACCGTACAAATATACTTTTCAAACTACTAGACATCAATATATGGCAATTCCTTACAGTTTCTTTAGCCACACTAAGCTTGTTTATAAAATGGTTATCAATGTAGCTGTATTATGTTGGAATGGATCAAAATATTCCTCTAACTTACCCAATAACGGAATCTAATTGTCATCTTTCTTCCAGTTCTTAAGACAGAACCACTTCGACGGGCTCGACCTGGACTGGGAGTACCCCGCCTTCCGTGACGGAGGCAAGCCCAAGGACCGAGAGAACTACGCACGCCTCGTGAAAGAACTGAGAGAAGAGTTCGAAAGAGAGGCCGACAAGACCGGCAAGGAGAGATTGCTGCTCACTATGGCGGTACCCGCGGGAATAGAGTACATCGAGAAGGGATTCGACGTGAAGACTTTGAACAAGTAAGTAGTATAATAAACTAGGCGTGGAGGAACTGAGAGAGTTTAAAAGAGAGCCTGAGAAAACGTACAAGGAGAGATTCAAAGTTAAATTTGAAATATTTATTTACTATATCGGCCTCTTTCAAGGCGCTTTTAAAATGTCATATACTTATTATTATTTTTATTTACGATCATAAAATAATAAGTATATTAATGACGAGAAACTGTCAGGAAACTCGAGTGTCGCTCTTTCCAAACGTTTTAATACATGTAGAATTATAACAATGACATGATTTTTAACGGATGATCCAAGCAACTGTCTTAGTAGTAATTTATAGAGGCCTTTTCTATTTTGTTTTACGAAATGCCTTCGCATACCCGGCCGTCTGGGGAAACGACCGGGTTATGAAAGCTAGTGAGCAGTTTAATATTATGCTTATATAAATATAATCTTCGTATTATTCACAACAAAAGAATTAATCGTCTTGTATATCCATATTACGTCATATACATATTAAGGTTTATCAAGTTTTTGCGGCAGTTTATCCTTTGGTGATGCTAATGTTTTGATAAATATACTGATATTTCCATATTTCAAACCGTACTATATACGTACTTGAGCATCACAATATTATCTGATCTATTGCATAAATAAGATATTAGAACATACATCGTGATTCGCTTGCGTTGTTCTTTGTTATATAATATTCACATAATAATATTTAAAATAGTTGTTTCCATGCAACGGTAACCTTTGCAATATCCAATCAGACAAAAATAAATTGAATTAAAACTTAAAAAATATTTTTTGCATAGCAACAAAAAATTAACATAAAAACTACAATTCAATTAAAATTATAAAAGTAAATGTTGAAGATGTTCATAAAGGTCAAGGTATGCAACTTTTATACATATATGTTTGTCCTGTTTGTCCGGAAACCAGCAGAACGGTAGAATAATAATGCATACATCAGTGGAATAATAACATGTGGCTTTGACATTATGAATTAATTTATATATGTTGCCAAATTATTAATTAATGGCTTCTTTTAGTGGTTAACAGACAATATTGATATCAAATATTTAATTTGACATTAAGACATCTCTAGCATACTTTTTTCTATTTCTACTAATTTTATTTTTAAATTTTTTACACCACCTACGTTTAAGTTTTCTCGTAATTTTGTTTTTCTATAATATCGGGTTCTGTAATCAAAAATATACTTTAACTATTTTACTGTGTTATAGAATTGTCATAAAAATACTTTAAACTTTAATCTTTCAACATATTCCTTGCGGTTGCGACATGCGATGTGTATCGGAGCCTTAAGGCTTGCGACATGGACAATTAATATTGGATTTACGTGCGACAACATTAAACGGACGTTATTTTATGTGTAAATGGAGATACCAGCACTTTGAGCAATCTTGATTGTATAATAAAAATTTTTGCCAAAAAATAGAACCGACTTCCTCGCTTTAAAAATAGAAAATAATTTTTATTTCATTTTTTTTAAATCTATACAAAGTCGGTGCAAAATCTTTTTAGAAAATAGATAAAGGCAAAAAATTTTATTTATCCCTTTTTAGTGTCCAGGGAAGGGTAATCACATCATCTAGTCACAATTCAGTTGATATAATATGATGTTTTATGTTGCTACTGACACATGTAACTTTTCTTATTAGATTATAATGTAATGGTATTTGTATTCACTGTATTATACACGGAATGAGTCCGACGGTTTCGGACCGTTTTGGAGGTCCTGATCCACGTATAATACAATAAGCTTAAAAATCTTGAATATTATACCCAGGGCTCCCTTGCTTCCCCTCCTCCCCATTGATTTGTCTCAATTATCTGTCCCCTTAATCCTATTTGAAACTAGAACACACACCCCTCCGGCACTAGGGCGTCGAAACATATAACTACACTCGTAAGTGCGTTGCGCATTGAAAAAGTTTGGGAATCCCTGTTATAATCTAAAAATGTGTCTTACTTATCGTTAAATAAACATATTTCTTTTCTAATATCCCATTTTTCAATTAATATCCATATAGTTTTGTTTTTATTCAATGAGCGGCTGTAGTCAATAATCAGTTTATAAGTGACACTGGTGACTGCTTACTCATTCTATAAAAAGTGGTGATGTAAATATTTTGATTAGCAAAGCTTATTCACAATTTCCCAGGCTTGAAGCTTGCGACATGAGCAATTAATATTGGATTTAATAGCAATATATTTAACGTAGTACAGCCCTCAACGGAAGCTGTAATGGCCACCTTAGTAACGTTAAATTATGTTCGTTCAATGTTCATGGCCAGAGATAACTTAATTTCAAGTGCAAATTACCTTGCTTACTGAACTTTAAAAAAAAATATTAATGTAATATTTTTTAAAAGTTATAATATATAATTCATAAATAATTTTTTTCTAACATTTTATTCTCTTTTCTTTCGTTATTATGATGACATCCTAGGGTTACAAAAGGCATGTCGCAAGATCGAAACTTACAGCAATATTTAATCCGAAATCTTCTAAATGAAGTTGGAGTTTTATGTGCGAAAAATCGGCGCGGATTATCGGCGGTGACTAAATTTCAATGCACAGTCTTAAGATTTAAACTTTAGTAGTGTAATATTCTTTTCGAACGATCACCAAAAGTACAGATTGAAGTGAAAAAAAAATTAAGGCTCTAGGATGAGTATGAAGATATTATGCCATAGGTCAGAAACCGGACAAATCTGAATTAAATCCATCCAATATACTACCGAATATCCCAACGATGATGAAGGCAACAGATTGTAGTATAATGAAAACAAAAAAAGGTTACTTATTATCTATCTTGGCATTACTACGTTTTTAGGAATAGGGTGCGAAGTATCAACAAAATGTCTACATTCATTAACTTACTTCTTTTTCTTCTTTCCTCAGTTCTTTCTTCAGTTTCATCTTCGTGCTATAATTTTGTTATTTATTTATTAACATAATAATCATCTATTACAAAATCTCCCCACCGTGCAACTGCTATGTACAACATATTAATCAAGATAACAAACCTTATCAAGATGCACAAACCGGTGGAACTTGTTAACATAATCACGCCAAATGTGCTAACATGTCATCGATCCATGGTCAAACATGCCACATGACACTGTACCAATTACCAATCTAACGTGGACTAAATGTTTAACATGTCATCGATTCCAATGTCATGTTACGTAATTTTGGAATTTGATGATTCTATCAACTTAAAACTTAATTACAATTAGTTGAGAAGTGTTGGTGTTTTAAAAGGTCAGACTCTAGATTTTGTTGATATTGTAAATATTAAATTACAATGCACAGTTTTAATAGGAATAAACTTTTATTTGAAAATATTTAAGCTTCACCTGCGAATTGGTCCGTGGTTTCCGTATAATTCTCGTTCCTAAAATTATCATATTATGTCCTTTTTTGGCCCTCTTCGTACACAACCAAATCGATTTAGTATTTAAGGACAGCAGACTGAGTGATTTACTTTGGCATTTTTTGGATTTTTAGTGATCCCCACGAGTAGAAAATTATGATGTGATAAACATTGTACGTTTCTCCTGTCTGTGTAAATTTATCTATAGTATGTATGTATCTACAATTGTATCTAGTTGCGTTGTGTTAAATGTCCAGGAATATTTATCTATTTATTACTATTGCGACGACTAGACTCAGACATTCGATATTTTAGTTAAAGCTCTTCATCTCTCATTCATCATTGGTCATTGATTCATGGCCAAACATGCTGGTGCATGTCAATTGACACTGTACCAATTATTACCAATGTAACGTGAGAGCTAAGTGTTGCTGATCACGACAATTTCGAAACCAACACCTTAATTCCCATTCCAATGTCATGTTAGGTAAGCTCTAAATGTGACGATTCTAACGTCAACAACAAATTGACGTTGCAGAAGACATAAAAAACATTAATAAATAATGCTCCAAATTTTTTGCTGTTGTCTTCTGGCCTTTTTAGATTTCTGGTTATTTTATATCAAACCAATATTTGGGTAAATTTTCTAATTCAGTTATTTTAAATACTCTTATACTTTTATAACTGCGACGCGGACGTTATGGGTTGACCCTACAACTCGTTTTCAAATCATAAATATTACTTAAATAAATATAATTAATAATAATAATAAATCAAATAGTGTTTTCTTTCCGAAATCTTCTTTATGCAGTCACAGTTTTTTTTATTCAACACCTTTTCAGATAAGTTTCAGTCAATTTTCAACAATAATGACTATGATGACACTAGGGTTACCAAAAATGTAGCAAGATCGCAAGTTTATCCGAAATCTTCTAAATATTTTTATGTTCATAAAGATTATTTAGTCGCCATTTTGCACAAACTATTTTATCCTCAAAGATTTCTTTCACCATGGGTACACACGTTACGGTTACCCAACGCATGTCGCAAGCTTGCAAGGTACTACAATGGGAATGAATTGAATACACAATGTATTGATTTAAGTGAATAGACGTTATCCACAGTTATACGAGTATAGTTAATTTTTTTATAAGTAAACTTTTTAAGCTTACACATGAATTGAGGAAATGTATTAGGATCATATTTCTACATGACTAGGAAGATAGAATATATTTATCTTGTTATCTGGAAGTATAATACTATTATTACTTGTTATATATTTTGACCGAAAAATTCTAAAACATTTAAAGGATGACAATGAAGAATGTTAACAAATTTTGATTTTTAGCTTTTCATATTGTTTTTTTTAACTAAAAAATACTGTTGAAAAAAATATTTTGTTACGTCAATTAGTTTTTGATTTATAAGCAAAACAAATCGTAACCGCCCGACGCGGCGATTGCGGCGGTGTGACGTCATAAAACAGACAGCTCATGCGCTCACTATAGCGCTTCCCCGCGCGGCGTCTGTTTTGTGACGTCACAAGCGGATTTATAAAATGAAAACTAATTGGTATTTTTGACTGCAACAAAAAACATTGTATTTGTATAGGTACAAGCTATATTGTAACAAACTTTCAACCTATTTGGCATACCTAGTAACATTCTCCATCATCAAATGTTCAAAAGATACCTTAATGACATGACCGCACTAAATTGAAAGATTTAATGCCTTAAAAACCTTAATAAAATGTATGTTCAAATGACTCATAAGCAATTACATATTTAATGATCAGACTTCCTCCTATTGACATACAATATTAATAAAAATAAGTTGACCGATTACGACTTTTATAATACTTTAGTGTCCATTAAATAACTAGAAATAATTAATAGGCCTACTTGTTAAACATGGTATTAGTGACATCATCCCACTATAATAACAAAACAATAATAAATGATGCGATGACTAAAAACGGTTGGTATTTTTATTTATTTTTATCTTTATTTGATTATTAAATTGTAATATGACACGACTTAATTCAATAAACTCGGCCAAATTGAAGATGATATGTAAATTCATTTTTCTTTTTTTAGACATAATTGTATAAAAGGATTTGGATATTATATAACATTTCATGAATTTTGAAAAGTTTGATTTTCTACTATGATATTAATTGCATTAATTGTTCTGCAACGCAGGTATCATATATATGGTAACAATGAAATATTATATTCAGAAGTGTAGAATATCGTGTAATAAACAAGCACTTGAATTGGTGAATATTTAGCATTAGCAGGATTCAACTTTAATTTTAATACATAAAAACAATTAATTTCTTTCCACTTCTTCGTCGTTACAAAGTACTTATAATAACTATATCTTTTAGTCCAATGTCACATGACCAACCTTGTATATCCCATAAAAATACCAAAAAGAATAATAACACTTTATTTTATGACTATTTGCTCATAATTAAACAAATATTATCTTAATAACATGTTAAACTGTTCAACTTCCTTGTAAGAACCTCGTAGGCGATAGTAATCGTGGGGCTTCGAATAAAATGCCAATTTATTTCTTTTAAGGTATACTTAGGCACGGTTGGTTAAAGTTTAAATGGTTTAACCACCGTTTGAAGTTGGTCATTATGTGCGTACCGAATGTGGTAATCCAATGCTAAGAGAAGTTTGTTTTGTGTAATGGGAATTAAATGTGTGAACCCACGCTTAAGTAATACAGATTTACAAATAAAACATTTGTAATCGAACAATTACCCTGTAAAAAATTATGGTTTACTAGCCGTGCCCCGCGGTTTCACCCGCGTAACTCCGGGATTCATAGTAGCCAGTATGTTACTTACCTGTATGTATACCAAGATTCATCATAATCGGTTCAGAAGTTTTGCGTGAAAGACTAACAAACATACATAACAACATATTTATAATATTAGTAGGATATAATATATGCCTATTATATAGCTTATGCCACCCAATAAAGATGCAGCTTTCTACTGGTTAAAGATTGTTTATGTGAAAACATTACAAACATATATACAAAAAGAAAAATGTTTTCTCATTATTATATTATTAGCTACTTGTTTCGCGCAGCTTCGCTCCCGTAATCATATTCATTAGGCATATTGTAATCCAATTCCAATCGTAAAAAATTTTTCAAATCGGTCCAATAGTATCGGAGTCTATTCAATTCAAACAAACAAACAATAAATCAAATCTTTCCATTTTATAGTGTTAGTGTATATTAGTATAGATTAAATATTGGTAAATAATACTATTCATAAATACATTGAAAATCACTTAAATATTACTCTCACCTACTCTTAATATGAAAGACGTAAGGTCTTTCATTCTAAATTGGTTATTATGAATAGCCGACTAACCATCTTTTAACCATTTCAGATATCTGGACTGGATGAACCTTCTGACCTATGACTACCACTCTGCCTTCGAGCCAGCAGTGAACCACCACGCCCCACTCTACCCCCTGGAAGAACCCAATGAGTACAGTGTGGATAACGAACTTAATATTGTAAGTATTTCTAAAATACTCACTTTGACCATGTTTAGGTCAAAACTGATTTTGCCCACTTCCCTCCCGTGGATTGTGGGTATATTGTAGCGTATATGTTATTCTGATATATAAGGTTTATTACTGTTAAATTTCATCCAAATCCATGCAATAGGTTTTGCGTGAAAGAATTACGAACATACAACATGACAAACTCTCGTATTTTTCATATAGGAAAAAGATGTGTTATAAATTTTAGGCCAAGAAAGCTATTTCGCGAACTTTTATTATATTATCCTAAGAGGTCCTTCTGTAAATGAAAAAGGCGCTTCTCGTTTGTGATTCCTCTCAATAAAAAAAAATATTACTTGGTCAAATATACCATTTTTGTCACGTCGTATATGTTATGTGGTATTAATTCTCAGTGTTATTATTTTTACATTGATATTTTAAGGAACAATTCAGCGAATTAAATTAATATCGATTGAGTCAGGGTTTATCCAAATGCATATTCAATTCTTATTAGTCACGTTTAATGTTTCACTTTTAAGAATTCTGTTGTAACAATTTTGACCCTTTTTCTTAACAATATATGTAGTATATTTTGTGATAAACAGTTGTAAAAACTGTATTTGTCTACTTTCTAACAAATAATAATATCAAATTTAGTATAATCTTGTGTTTGTTTTAACGCGAGTACTTTCCATTTTAAATAAAATACTTTTTAAAGGATTTAATAATAATGTATAATATACCGTGTTTAAAATCCTTTAAAAAGTATTTTATTTCAAATATCAAATTTAACTTTTTTTCAGGACTATACAATCAAATTCTACTTGGAAAATGGGGCGGACCGTAACAAGTTAGTCCTCGGTATCCCAACCTACGGTCGTTCGTACACGCTGTTCAACCCTGATGCGGTGGAAATTGGCTCCCCGGCTGATGGGCCGGGAGAACAAGGGGATGCCACTAGGGAGAAGGGATACTTGGCGTTTTATGAGGTGAGTTGACAGTTGAGTTTATTTATGACGTGCTATAATGCTTAATACGTTGGCTCATTATTTATTTATTTTATAAGACACTCGTATGTCGTTGACTTATTTACTAATACATACAATAAAAATTACATCTTATACACTATATATTGTGAACTCGTCACTTAGGAGCGTACAGCACATGTTAAAATTGGACAATTTTTACAATTTAATAAATTTAACATATAATAAATTATTAAAAACAAAAGACAAGCATTTTATAATTAGAAAGAAAGAAAGAAAGAAAGAAAAGTTTATTTATAACAGAATACAGCTACATAATTAGGTATTTCAAAGGGAAAGTGTCAGTAATATAGTATCCTCTAAGTTTAAACAAGTTAAAGAATATTTAGATGTGTATTTTATTAAACAAACCATGTGTCTTATTCTTTGCTAGCTGTTTCGCGGGGCTTCACTTCTGTAGCATAGTTTTCAATTCAAACAAACTAACAAAGAATCAAACCTTTCCTGTTTACAACATTATTAAAAACAATTCTATTATTGAACCTATTTCCAACAAATATATCTTTTTTCAACTTATCCATTTGTACATAATCAATGTAACACACTTATTTTGTCCAGATCTGCGAAGCCCTAAAGAGCAAGTCCAGAAAGCGCGCCATAGACTCCGACGAGGAGTCCGAAGAGGAGTCCGAGGAAGAGATAGAAGAAGAGTGGACGGTGATGTATCCCAACCGCAACGCTATGGGTCCCGTGGCCTTCCGCGGGAACCAGTGGGTCGGGTATGATGATGTGGACATTGTCAAGAAGAAGGCTGAATACGTCGCTGAAAATGGACTTGGAGGTATGCTGAAAATGTTATAGAACTTTTTGTATGCACTTGTATCGTTATTTTGCATATACATCTCTCTATTCATTCGCTCATTTTAATTTATATTAAGTAATATGTATATGATATGCACAATCATTCATTCGTAGTATTTTACACTTTTAATCTTCATTCGTAGTATTTTACACTTTTACCTGCCTCCTACAATGACATCTCCTATTGCAGTGTGTTGCCTGGAAAAGATCACTTTTTAGTGATAAGGCTGATTGTTACATTATTAGAATTTAAATTAATCTGTACTTTTATCAACACAATAAAATGTATAGAAATAAATAATATAGGTTATAGATATCAAAGACTGAAGCGAAATGGATAATATTAAAATGCATTTTGAAAAATATAGAGGAGAAAAAATAGAATTAAACTCTTTTTCACACTATTTCTACAGTTATGAGAGAAAAGAATTATAATATTGGGAAGAAGTTTATTTAAATTTTCATTAACAATAGTCATTAATTAATTCCTACTATCTTCACGTAATATTCATGTATTATTCCAGGTATAATGTTCTGGTCGATCGACAACGACGATTTCCGTGGGACGTGCTACGGCAAGCCCTACCCGCTCATCGAAGCCGCTAAGGAGTCCTATATTGCTAGATTGGGGTGAGTTTGTACTATCTACAACATCTATATATCTATCTATCTATCATCTAATATTGATCTACTTTATCAATTAACTAGCGATCCGCCCCGGCTTCGCGCGGGTGCCATTCTGATACAAAATATACTACAGAAAAACTTTGAACGTATAAAAATTAGTATATTTTTTTTGATAAATCTCGCAGGGTGCCGCCTGCGTTTGCAATGTAAGCGGAAAAAAATTGATAATTAACAACATCATAATAGAAACCTCAAAAAAACAGTATTTCTCCACTATTTAATGGGTGTTATCATACATATAAACCTACACTACCTAAAATGGGACCCTGAACTATCCCGTGACCAAATTGACACGTACATTGAATGAATGAATGAATGAATGAATGAATGAATGAATGAATGAATGAATGAATGAATGAATGAATGAATGAATGAAAACACTTTAATGTACACACTAAAATAAACATAATATACAAATAAACACAATGAGATTAAATACATGCA
>LQNK01001455.1:227301-267611 GCA_001586405.1 Phoebis sennae
CGAAAAGGAGAGGCGAAAGGACGCCACCTTGAGGGACGCCGGCAGTAAGGTTAGACCAGGAAGAGAAGGAATTGTCAAGTTTTATCCTCTGTCGACGTCGAAACAAGTAACTACGAAACCGAATGACACGTACATTATTTTATTTACAAATCAACTCCGAGCATTTATTTATTTGTGTTTGTATAAAATATACAAAATAACTTTGGCACATAAATATAACACAACCTAAAGTGGGACCCTGAGCTATCCCGTGAACAAAATGTCACTTATATTATTTTATTTACAGATTAACTCCAAGTATTTTTTTTGTAATAATATACAAAATAACTTTTGTTACATAAATATCGCACAACCTAAAATGGAACCTTGAGCTATCCCGTCAACAAAATGTCACATATATCATGTTATTTACAGATCAACCCAAAACACAGTGACCGAATCATCGAAGTCCTCCGGTTCCAGCAGTCGCAGGAGGAGGCCCAAGCCCCGCTCCACCACCACCACTACCACCACTCCTAAACCTTCCTCCAAGTGAGTCGAATTTATCATCCTAGTAATGTTATAAATGTGAATGTTTGGATCTTTGAATGTTTGTGTATCAATCACGACGAAACTTCTGAAACGATTTTCATGAAATTTGGATAAGTTTAGATGTTTGTGTGTCGATCACGCTGTAACTAGTGAATCGAATTTTATATAATTTTGTATACAGGTAGGCTATTAGCGAAATTAGGTGATACACTTTTTAGCCCAATTTGGAATTCCCATGGAGTCGGGGATTACGCGGGTGATACCACAAAAACTATTGTCTTTAACTCTCTTGCGTGACTTTCTAGATTCTCGAGATGAAGCTTTGCCAACATTTATCTCTCGTAAAAAAATACCTTAAGTTATACTTACATTGGATTTAAACGTTAATTAAAACCATGTCTATCAATAGATTTTTTTTTGTTTCGAGTGTTTCGTAAGATATTAATTTCATTTCCCAAGTCTTAATAGAAACAAGTCAAGACCTTTTTTTATTTTACATTCGTAAGAAAAAAAAAGTCTTGAATGATAAATTTTATTATAATTATGATATTTTGTTTAGGAGCCGGCCCAAGATATCAACACAAAGCTCAACACCAGCGTGGAACATCATAACTCCTGAACCGCCGACCACTCCTGACCCTGGCTCTGGTAAGCTTTTCTTTTCCATATTCGTTTTTTTATTAATATTTTATATTTTTTTGGACGAAAAAGTAGAAATAGAAGATTAAAATGAGACATATACAGTTATGACTGCTCTTAAACCCATTAATATTGTTTTGCTATTTATCTTTGTCATTATTTGTTGATATTATTACTTGTTATTATAATAATTAGAAACTAAAATAATGAAAAAATAAAATTGCCTGTAATAACCTGTGACGAATATCCACAAAAATTATGTAATAGTTTGTTAATAAGTAGTGGATATAGCAATGCTCTATTGCGTCGGAGGGTATGGTTTCAATCCCCACTAGTAGAAAATTATGAGTGAACATTGTAATTTTTTATGATTATTTCCGTATATATGTATTTACAAAAAAATAAGCTTAAGTATGTCTATATAGTTATCTAGTTTCCATACAAGCTTTACGTAGTTTGGAACTAGATGGCGTTGTGTTAAATGTCCAGGAATATTTATATTATTGTATTTATGTTTTATATTTTGTTTTTTCGGTTTCGCTTGGTTGCCTGGAAGAATTCGCTCACATAATAAGTCCGCCTATTGCCTCCATAATTTTTTTGTATCTTTTTATTTAATGTATATGCAATAAAGATTTCATTTCATTACATTTTCATTGTATCAGACTTCAAATGTACGGACGAGGGTTTCTTCCCGCACCCGCGCGACTGCAAGAAGTACTTCTGGTGTCTCGACTCCGGGCCTTCCGACCTGGGCATCGTGGCGCATCAGTTCACCTGTCCTTCTGGTAAGAAAAGAAAAGAAAAAAAAGAAAATTTCTCTTTATGAGGAATTGCCTCGTGTAGATAAAAAAATACTTAATGAACTATATGTTTTGGGCAAAATTTTTTAGTGATATATTGTTTTAGGATTTGTCATTAAAAAATATTGATATAGCTCTTGAGCTAAATTTTAATACTGTTAGTAAAGTTGTTTTTCAAAAAGTAGGACATGAATAGAAGATTATAAAATAAATCAAATAAACGACCAATTGGCGCAGTGGTTATGGCAATAGTATATTGCGCCGAATGGTGTAAGTTTGATCCCTCCGAGTAGAAAAAATGTGATGAACATTGTAATCTTCTATTGTCTGAGTGTTTATTTATCAAAAGTTTGCAGTTATTTAAAAAAAAGGATTTTTATGTATCTCTATCAGTTATCTTGTTTCCATAGAACGAGTTTTGCTTAGTTTGGGTATAGATGGCGTTGTGTTAAATGATCTAAATATTTAATTTATGTATCTTTCCCTTGCAGGCCTGTACTTCAACAAAGCCGCAGATTCTTGCGATTTCGCGCGCAACGTCCTTTGCAAGAAACCAGCCGCGACCACGAAAGCGCCGACCAAAGCGCCCACGAAAACGACCGTGACCACGACCACCACAACAACGACCACGACCAGGAAACCCATACGATTGACGTCCAAGAGCTCCTTGCTATTCAGAACGTCTACTACAACTACTCCTGAGCCTGAGGTAAGAATATTTAAAGAATTATTCAGTTTTATAATTTAAAACGACCATGACTAAAACGACCGTGACCACGACCACCACAACAATGACCACGACCAGGAAACCCATCCGATTGACGTCCAAGAGCTCCTTGCTATTCAGAACGTCTACCACTACAACTACTCCAGAGCCTGAGGTAAGAATAATTAAAGAATTTTTCAGTTTTATAATTTAAAACGACCATGACGAAAACGACAGTGACCACGACCACCACAACAAAGACCACGACCAGGAAACCCATCCGATTGACGTCCAAGAGTTCCTTGCTATTCAGAACGTCTACTACAACTACTCCTGAGCCTGAGGTAAGAATATTATATATTTTTCAGTTTTATAATTTAAAACGACCATGACTAAAACAACAGTGACCACGAAACCAGATATATAGATTTCCTTGCTATTCAGAACATAATTTAAATCTAATCAATAGAAAATTATGGCATTTTAGAACTTCTGAGTCAATCAGAGCCATGGAAACCAATCTTGGGTTGCCTGGAAGAGATCGCTTCTTATAAGGCCTTTTTATGAATAGTTTAAGTTTTGACTGTAAGTTTTATTCTAAATTTCCACTAGTTCAACCGGACAAACATAAGTTCGGTTGTCCGACACCTGAAATAAATAAATAAAAAAACGAAAATATAAAATCATAATGTATTACTGATCTGGTTTGATCACAACTATAGAGCAAAGCCGACGGAAGTTACGGGTCTCTATTAAAATTTAATTAGTATTATTTTATATAATAATTGTATGTGAAAATGCCAGAAAATACGTTATTTACCATTGTAATATATTGATAAATAAATTTAATATCATAAATTTGAAATTTGAAATTACAGTTAAGTGAAGAAGAAGAGGATGTATCTGAAGAAGATGAAGTGAGTGATGTCGACGCTGAAGATCCCAAGGTTATTAAGGAGCTCATCGATCTTATCAAGAAAGTTGGTAAGTACAAAACTAAACTAAATCAGAGAGTGTTGTTTTAATATATAGGGGGAAAGTTTAGGAGTGTATTTAAAGAATTATTATGAATCAATTAAAGGTATGCATCATCGGTGATTCGTGTAAAACATCCATTTTGTTGGAAATGATTTTGTGTTTTATTTATTAGCGACGCTCACTTATTACGTAATTCAATATATCTTAAATGCCGTTGAAGTGTATCACATCTCTTTAAAATTGAAAATAAACTTAACTTCAAAAGTCAGAATGTTTATTTTCCGAATCGGACTCCTTCGAGGCGCTTTTAAAACTATTTCAACTTAACTTCTTTTACATTTTTTATTTATCACCGATTTAGAACCGAGCTGTCTGATAGCTGTCTCTACCGAAAAGAACCGACAAGAAATTCCAGTAGTTGCTCTTTTAAAACGTTTAAATACAACGAACAATATGATAATATTCAACTAAATAATGTGGAAAAAAGAAACAATTCTTCAAAATAACAATTTATTTATTTGTTGTTTTATGGATCACCAAAATGACAAACACTGTTAAAATGGTGCAAGTTGTTAAATTACAATTACAGTGTAATTTAACAACTTGCACCATTTTATTATATTATATATATAATAGTATAATTGTGACACTAAGTGTTGTCACAATTATAAGCAACCACTACTAAATTGCGTATATTTTTGTACAGGAGGTGTAGAACAGCTAGAGAAGCAACTCCACCTGTCAGAGTCGCACGGCGTCAGCCCCGACGGCGTCGTCACCACCACGCCCGCCAACTTCAACAAGAAGCTCTACCAGAAGGTGCTGGAGCGAGCCAGGGGGAAGGGCAAGTGAGTATACATACATATATTCTACTCCCACTTCGCTCGCGTTAATTCCGCATTCATAAAAAGTAGCCCATCGCCTAAACACACACATTACCTTTATTTAAAATATTTTTTTAGTAATATTTTTTTTTAATTTTATTTAAGTTTTCTTTATCCTTATTTATTTTCTTATTATTATTATCCTTATTTACTTTTTATTATCATATTTTATTACTCCTCTTCCAATTTCCCAACATTGATCCCCTCCCTATCCAAGGAGGCCCTTCCCTAAAGCCGGCAACTTGTGGATGCTCATGGGCTGCGGTCAGTCACTTAACATGGGTGAACCGCATGGTCTGCTTGCCCGCTGTTACATAAAAAAAAATCATAAAAATTGAATGCTCAAATCCTACCAAACACCAAAATGTAAATTGTCTTATTACTATTTCCAAAATGAAAACATAATATTTCTTTTGCAGATACAGCAACAGTATCTCAGACAGTGGCGTGCAGAACAGCCGTCGTGGTCCACAGAACGCAGGGTTGGAACCCTCCGCGGATAAGGACAAGTCTTACAGGAAAGATAGGCCACAGTAAGTTATAATTTCTATACATATAACAAAAGTTTTTCACACAGAACAGATTTTGCCCCAGGAAAAAATGCCTTAAATCTATGCGGACTAAGACAAAACATACAACGAATAACAATATTACCATGATTTAAGTTTTTTTTAACTTTTTAATGTATAGTATAGATTTAGATTGGTGTTTAGTTCATACTCTCTCTCTCACTTTCTCATTAGTTCATACATCGTTGCAAAATTTTGTCATTTAAATATTCTATGTTGGTTGGTATTTAGATCAAAAAGGTAAATCTAAGAGTCGTATTTACTCATTTAATTAAATATACCACATATGCATATGTTAATTCTAATAACCTTTTTAATTTTCAGATACGTAACAATAAACCGCTCAAGACAGCCTCCTTCCACTACCCCAGAACCTTTGGAAAGCCTGGAGGAGAACGAGAGCGGATCTGACGAGGTCCAGGAGATCAGGTCCAGGATCGCTGAACCAGTGGCCACTACAGCCAAGCCCCTGCAATATGTCAATATCAGAAGAGCAAGACCCACCACCATAAGTGATGCTGAGAATACTGCACCTTCTAGGTATGAAAAAAATCAATACATGTTAAGAAACTGCTAGTAAGAACTTTAGCTAGCAGCATTAGAAAGCCGAAAGCCAAATTCTACAAGAATTTCGGAGAAATCGATAGTGAATTTATTTATGTATTTATTTATAATAATTTTTCGTACAAATACTCATATAAACCGATCAGAAAAAGGGAAATACATTTTATTAACTTTTATTGAACCTTTTTGCACCTTTTTACTTTAGCAGCAACTTACCATTTTTACTAGGGTGCTGAAAGTTGCTTGTCTTTCATCATTGGAGACGATAATTACTAATATGTCGCATCGAATTTATGCTGAAGACAATTAAATAATAATTAAATAGATTAAATATTGTTGCTAAAATATAAGGAAAATCGTTCAGATTTACTAATGCCATATTTCGCAGGGTAGAAGAACTTTCTCTATTTTTACGTGGGCTCTTTCCATACCTTATATTAAATTTATTCTTGTTATTTACAGAAATGCCCTGTTCGAGCGCGAGCCCTTCGTTGCTGTAGAAGCAGCTGGAACCCTGGACATCGCCAGCGCAAGACGAGAGACCACTCCTGAGTACGTCACCATCAGGAGGAGCAGACCTACCACCGAGGAGACTTCGACTGTGCAGTAAGTTTCTTATCTGAAAAATATTATTTTATCACAACAATTTTTACAGAGAGATTGAAATAGATTATCGATTAGATCGATTTTGTTTTGTAGCCAAATAACTTCGTAAAATTATATGTTTGAATAGTCTATGTGACGTACAAAAATGTATGTACCGAGTGAAGATGAAATGACACATTTGTGACGGTTAATAATATAATTCTTTTTCTCTTTCAGATATCAACCAACAGAAGAAGCAGAATCCCAGGAATCTATATTAGAAAGGGAAATCTCTTCCCCCGCGCCACAACCACAATACTCTTCGATAATCCGAACTCGATCTACGACACTCGCGCCAATCGAAGAAATTAACAGCCCAGAGCCAACAACGGTTCTATCTGTTCAAATTTCTTCTCTATTGAACGCTCCCAGTCCCACCGAGGCTGAACTCGAACCGGTCCAAACAACCGAAGCCGAAGCTACAACACAGTTCACAACACCAGCTCCAACAACATCAGCGCCAACAACACGCCGCAACCCGCTGCGACGACGCGGCTCAACAACACCACCCACAACAACAGCCGCAACAACAACGCAGGTAAGCTCTAGGAATTATTCTTTCATTCGCCGCCGTAGACCGCTATCCCAACCCAACGACGTATCTGACTCGCGAGAAGCTAACGAAATTAGTAGGAAAATAAGATCAACCACCCCTGATAGTAGAGAAACTGAGAACAAACCTAGTCCTAGAAATGTTTCGATCAGGAGATTCCGTAGTAGGTTCCAAACGAAAGGAGAAGACTCCGTACCGGCAGCTGCAACTCAAGTTTCAAGAGGAGAATTCAGGCCTCAATTAACTAGGGATGAAGTTTTATCTCTTACACCTATTGACGTTGAGGAGGACGAGATTGTAGACAATGAAGAGGAGTCTCAAGAAACTGTAAGGCCCCGTGGCCGGGTACCGACTACTGTAGCAGATAAGGCAATAGACAGTGAAGTATCTGCAGCCACTATTGATGAAAGAAGACCGAGCATCGTACCAAGAGGCCGCGGCAGATTTACAGTCACCACAGAATCCCTTAAACAATCTGTTACAGAATCCCCCCAGAATCAAAGACGTCCCACATTTGCAAGATTCTCTCCACGACCTTTCGGTAGATCAACTAGTGCGCCGTCCACTGAAAATCCCAATGATGCAACTAATCTACAATCCGATAGATCTAGAAACCGAGCTCGCTTATCTTTTACCCGACCAAGAATAGGAGCACCTTCCAACTCTCCAGTGTTACAAGGAAGAAAATTACCTTTCCCTTCCCGAGTTTCAACTACGTCGACTACTCCACTTCCTGAAACAAATGACGATGAACCCGAAAACCAAGATGACATAGCTCTATCAGAGAGTGCCATAGAAGAAAAAGAGCACGATGAGGAATATGATGAACCAATCGAAACAACAAAAGCCCCTGCTAGAACTCGTGTCACTGTGAGAAAATTCCAAAATTCTGATAATGGACTTGTTAACGAATCTGTTGTTGATGAAACAGGAAAACGTAAATTCAGAGTTATTCGAAGACGACCCACTCCAACAACTACTGTCAAAGTTGAAGCTACAGAACCAGCCACGACACCACCAACTAGAATACGTAAAATAATTAGGAAGAAAATTAAACCTGCCGAAGAAGAAGAATTAATTAAACCTACTACTGTACCTATTGTCAACGCTGGTTTTAGAGATGTTCCACCAGATGTATTAAACTATGGAGAAAGAACAAAATCAACATCTGTTACATTGCCCGAAGAACCTGAAACGACAACTGAAAATGAAGAATTAATTACAGATACGATTTTAACTGCATATAAGAACACATTTGATTTAGTAAAAATTAAAACTAAAAATGAAGATAAGGATGAAGACCATGAAAATAATAGTAGCAATAATGCCAAAAACGAAGACGAAGATACACATAGTGACACAAATAATGAGAGCAACATCCAGGTTGACAAAGAAACAGACGAAAAACCTAATGTTGTTGTAGCAGAAGAAGATAAAACAATCAATTTATCGGACTCTGATGATGATAAAAACGCAGACTCTACTTACGTAAAAGATGATAGCGAATCTACTAAGGAAACGATAGCGCCTTCAAAGGAACCAGAAACTATTGAACCAATTACAGAGTCTGTTGAGTCGACCCCTGTTATTAAAGAAGACACCGAAAATATACCCAAAAGTACTGAGAATAATGAAAATGCCTCCGATAACACCGGTATCATAGATGAAACTTCAGTAAATATTACCAACAGTGATCTAAATCAAAACCAAACATCGATTTCTGAAAGTGACGTGGTCACTGAAACAACGGTTAGTTCAACACAACAACTGACATCCCCAGCGGGAAGATCCAGATTACCTTACCGTCCTTCTAAAAAACTGTTCACTTCTACAACAGAGTCCTCTGTACCTTCTAGTAGTAGAACTTTCAGCCGAAAATATAATCCAGGAGTATATACAAGTCCATCAACAGTAGAAAGACCAAATTCATTTAAAAGACCAACGACTAAACGACCACTATTTTCACGTCCGTTCACGAGAAGGACGTTCCCTACAGCAAGAACTACACCCAGGTATCAAGAAGACGAGGAGGAAGAAGAAGAATACTCAGATGAGGAACTTTTGGATGAAGAACCAGAAAGTCCCTTCGTGTTTGTCCCACCTAGCCAACTGTTTACACGAAAACCAGATTCCGAAGAATACGATGACAACGAGGACGAAGAAGTGCCACTAGAAGACGAAGAGGAAGCTGAAGAAGAAAATTACGAAGATGAGGCACCAGTGAACCGATTTACACCCTCGACCAGGAAACCCTTCTTCAAACCAAGAATTGTTAACTCAAACACATTCAGAACCTCGACAACCACTACCGAGTTACCTAAAGCTCTTGGTAATGTAAATCAAAATAAAACAGGTACTGTGAGTAGAGTAGCAAACAAACCTATTGATGTAACGAAAAAACGAGTTCAAAACGTCCCAATAGGATATAACGCACCTAAACTTAATAAACCAGTTCTTAATATCCTGAACGTAACTAAATCTACTCCAAATGAACAGGAAACTCCAAAAACAACAACAGCTATACCAACTTCACCTGAAACTAATCCTCCGACTACTGAGAGTGATGATTATTTGTCAATGAACGAAATCACTACTATACCTTTAACTGATGCAAATAATACTAAAGTTGAGAGCGATTCGACAACAAATACAATAGAATTTGAGACTGTGACATCTGAAATGGAAGTAGATAATAGTACCGACGACTATTTAGAATATACTACAAATTATCCTAGCACCCAAGATTATCCGGTTTATACTCAAACTGAAGTTGACGTTGCAAAGGCAACTTCTTCAGATACACAAGTGACGGACCAACAAGATATTAATCAAATTACGACTACTGAAACATCCGTGGAAGCTACTACCAATATACCTCAGGTATCACCAATAATTAAAACGCAATTTGATAAGCTCTTTTCTATAAGTAGAGTTGTCGAAGTATCATCAAAATCAGAAAAGCATAGATTAAATAAAAACAATGAAACTATACTCATTGAAGAAGGCAATGTTATAGTGGAAAAGAAACCTACTGTTGACAAAATCGGTGAAGTGAGTAGATTTAGTCTTATAAAAATTTTCGAAGATGAAATACCAATTTACTTAACAAAACTTGGCCATGTTTATCCCGTGGACAATCCTCCAAATAATCCAATTCGTATAGATGAAGCTAGAAATGCCAGAGCCCTTTTTGATTATTCAGATGCTCCTAGGGAAAATCTCGTTGCTTCTGAAAGCATGAATGAGGCATATAGACTCGTGAACAAAATATCAAAAGATGTAAAAGACGGCCAACAAAGTGTCGGTAAAGCTCATATCGAACACATAAATGACGACGATTTTTTAAGTTTTATAAACGAAGACGATAAGAAATCGGATAAAGTTGATGAGGATCGCTCATATTCTGACTGGCAGTTTGTTCCAGCCGCTTATGAAAACGAGCAAAACAAACTTAATAAGCCAGCAAAGAGTTTCGACGTCGTTACTCCTCGAGCAATACTAACTGACCCGTCTACATTATCTTTGGAAGCACTTTTCAAAACCGAATCACCTATTACAGCAAGAAAAGTGAGCGAAGATATTAATAATCAACCATTTGTGGTGTATTCAGCATTAGTGCCAACACAACAAGAGGAGGCTAATATTGTAAAATTAGATATTCTGAAACCTGAAACTGGTCGTAGCATAGTTACTTTCGCAAAAGGACAAGAATTCAAAGGATCAACTGCCAGTGAAGACGCTACTATAAAATACCCAATAAATATATCAGTAGTTCCTCAAACGACAGACGAACCTTCAACATCTACTCAAAGCACGACAGTCTCATCTACAACTACCAGTACAACAACAGAAGCTACAAAAACTAGTCCAATAATTGAACTATTGTCAACAACACAATCCACAACTCCGAAGGAATCCTCCATCGCCCCCGAAACTACGTTACCACAGACAACACCTGTGACAGATGCACCCACGACAGAACCAGTTACTGAAGAAGTAACAACTATAAAGTTGTCTCCTCTTGACGCGAAAAGATCCAAATACTTTCCCAGAAGACCCATAATCAAACCTTCAAACGCGACTCGATATAATCCAGTGCAAAGACCTGTGAAAAAGAACAACAGTACATTCACTACAACCACAAAGGCACCTTTTAGTCCGAGTAAATCTCGCTTTTCTGGGAATAGAGCGCAAAATGTACCAGTAGATTTAAGAAAAAAGAGTACAACCAAATCAGCCAAAACTTTTACGACGGAATCTCCCCGTAGCACTACAGAAAGACGAGCGTTTATAAAACCTGTTAGACCTTCGAGGCCCGCCTTTGTTCCACGAAGATTAACTACTCCATCCACAAATGGTGATAGTTAGATATTACAGTAACATTTTAGTTGACTGACTGAATTATTATTTAAATTAGAGTTCAGATACGTGGTTGGGTACAACTTCAATCTTGAACATTGAAATCAACAAATGTAAAAGATGAAGTTAAGGTATTGACGGTAAGAAATGAGATTTTCAAATTTAAACTTACATTGACATTGAGGTCTACACTTATTCTTAACTGTAAATATAGGATTGGTTTTATTGTAGTCATACATGGAGATTTATAGCTTTAACTTAGATGTTTAGAAAGTTTTTCTTACCAAAAATATTGTATATTATTGTGTAAGTTCGTTTTGGTCAGAGACTTCTAAACGTGTTAGATTTATTGTTAGAATAAACTTATTTAATTTGTGTGTAATTTACTAATATAATATTAAATTGTTACCATGTATATAAACACTGATTCGGGAATTTGTAATGATTGTATTGTAACTCGACAATAAAAATTGGAATAAATTATATTTTATAAAACTTATCTTCACTTATTTTTTCTTATACCACTTATAAGTGGATGATAAAATGTTGTGTTTAGTAATGTAAGGTGACAAACGTTGAATATAGTGGATAAAATTCAATTGAACAAGAAATGAAGAAAATATTATTACGAAAAAATGTCTCGTGGAGAAAGGTAAGTATCTACTTTCATAATTTTAAACTATGGTTACATACAAACATACTAAAATACGTTACAAATAAAACAAGTTTCTATCAGTAACAAATAATGGGAAATAATTAAACACAGAGATATAAATTGTCTACATCTATTTATTTCATTTCAGAGACAATATAATTTTAAAAATAGTTTTTCGATATTGAAGAGACAATACATATAAATAGATAGATAGCTGTTTATTCAACAAGAAAAGTACATAGCACAGTAGGGACAGAAAAACATAAACAGATACACAAGTAACTTATTTTATTTTGTTATACTAAATTTCATTATAATGAAAACGTTAGTACAAAGATCTTATTTATATGTATTTAAAAATGTTATGATAATTTCTTTCTGTAACCTTCGATATTATGTTGCGACAGTCTCAATGTTCCGTCCTTAATTTTTTTATTTTTTAGCATTGAACTCGTTAACAAATAAGAATTTATTTTAACTTCACCTAGCGGAAATTACTATAACTTTCATACAAACATCTTTATTTGCTCTGAATATATATATAATAAAAAAATATGTCTCTATATTTTTAAAATATTTAAAAATATAGAGACATATTTTTTTAAATATATACAGCAAAACATTATAGTATGGTATAGTGTTCTAAAATAAAACAGAAGAAGAAATAAATTATTTTTTGGAACCTATTAATATGTAGATATGACTAAGAATATTATGGCAACAAAATCGCGTATTATTAATCTTACTCATTCGTGCTGGGCCCTAAACATTGCATACCAAAGGTGCGGTCGTTATATCTTCGGGTTTTCCCTAAAGATAAATTACATAAATCATTATTATGTATGAATATGAACTACGGATTTCGTGACTTGGCTTCTTGAGAAATCGCGTCGTCCACGGTTATATTACAAAATATTACGTGAAAATTTGTACCTTTCAACATATTTGAGGAGATACGTATACCTTTCTTAGCCCTACCTCTATCTATATTATTGGTTTTATAACGTTCTTAAACCAATCTAAATTTACTTTAGTTATAGGTTATTATTATTGACAGGACTACTAGACATCCTGTTCTATTTCAATAAGTTTATTATTCCAAGAGCTAGGACCATACTTGGGGAGGTGTTTGAGGCAAACTGAAAACTCAAAAAAACGTATGCCTCTCCTATTGTACCCCGACATGGAAGTATAGATATAGCTGGTGCATTTTATTATAATGAATACATATTAACGTAATACTTAGTATCATTGATGATCTCTTCCGTAAATATTTTAATGATCTTTTAAAATTTGTATTGCGTATCGTTAAAACAATTAACTTTCACAGAAGTCATCAAATTAATTAAATTTCATAAATATTATCATTTATATCACAGTTTTATTTCGTGTGGTTATCTGCAGTTATTTTTTTTACCTTGAGCATTTAGTAAGCACAATATTTTTATCTTTATGATGGCCTCTTCTCGTATATTTTTTATATTTGGTTATTCTTTGTGTTTCGTATATTATTGAAGAGGAATTTGACAAAATGTGAAACTATAAGATGCTTATTAAAACTTTTGTGATCTATTCTGGAAGTATGTTGTATAATAAGTTTATTGTTGTTAAATGTGAAGTAATATTCTACTTAAAGTTAAAAATTATAACGTATAAAAATGTTTCTGTTTAAATATTTTTCCCGAACTCAAGCTTAACTATCGATCGATCTTTTCTTCGATTAAAAATAAAATAGTGGTCCTATAGTTTTCCCATATCTATACTCGTACCACTACAACAAAGTGTTATAATAATAAGATGTGTCTTTGTATATAAATAATACTAATGATTTATTTTAATTGACTATTTTAAATGGTCGATCTCATCAGAATCAAGTTGATGTATATAATTGCTTATTAATTTACAACTGAAATATCTTAATTTTCCAAATATTTTCATACGAAATTCATTCTTTAATAGCGCTAGGTCAACGCCATTTAAAAGTTTTCAATAAACGCTTCTAATTATCGCTTGTAATGAAAAAATAATCAATGTGCTATTCTATACGTATACATATTTGTTCTATCGTGGTCTAAACAACCTCATCGGTACCTATTCTAAACTGTCTTTTTAGCTATACTTTACAATCTTTTAACTTGCATAAATAAATATTTAACAAAGAACTTAATACTTTACCACTATAATAAAAATAAGTTATCCATTTGCAAGCATAAATTCAAATTAAATCATCTTACACCACTGCCCTAAACCTTATAATGAGGGTCGATTGAACCGTGTGAAATAAATTAGTGGGTTAATGAGCTTGTCGTCTTCAAACCTGTATCGTGATGTAACATTGCGTTCATTCTTGTTGATAATTAAATGCTCGTAATTTTATTAAAAATGAGCTTTTGCCCAGCAGTGCCTGAAATAGCTTGTCATCACTATATAGTATAAAACAAAGACACTTTCTCTGTCCCTATGTCCCTTTGTATGCTTAAATCATCAAAATCAATTAAATCGTGGAAAAATACTGTTATTTTAGAGGTTTCTAATGTGTGGTCGTTAATTATCAATTTTTTCCGTTTACTTTGTGAACTTAGGCTGAACCCTACGAGATTTATCAAAATACTGTACTAATTTTTATATATAATGTTCAAAATTTTTCTGTGGTATATTTAGTATCAGCATTGGACCCGTGTAAAGCCGCGGCGGGTTGCTAGTAATAATAATAAAAAAAAAATTAAGATTTTATAGATATAAGTTACGCGTCACTTGGAACGAAAACAATATCAGAAAACCCTTTGTTTTCCAAGTTGAAACTATCAATATTTTTCATAAAATATGTCTATTCATTTTGAGCACATTAAACAGTGATTTGGGAAAAACCACACATTCAGACTTTTAACTAGTTCAGGAATCAATCTTTATTGCGTTTTAGTATTTGCTTTCTTTCGAGCTTACTTTAAAGATCTCAAAGTAATATACTCAAATCCTCGTATTACGATTCGCAAAAAGGAAGAATGACTGATACTTCTCTCCCATTACTGTGAAACTTCGCTTGTTCAGAGGCTTGGTAGGATAGTGGTAATAGTATAAAGGTATTTGACACAGCCCACCTAAACTCCTTGTGCTATATATATGTGCTTATGGACAGAGCCGTTTGTATATCTTACAAATATTCATTTTGTTATCTTTTTTTTAAATAAATTTATTAAAATGCGTTGGGCGTGCGTTCACAGCAAGATGAAGTCTATATTAACGTCTTCGACAAAGTTTTACGTAAATTGATTAAGGAATTTTGATTTTATGAGGCTTTTGCAAGTTTGAAGAAAGAATTAGTGCATTTTGTATACTTTTTCACTGAAAGTATAAAAATGTGTTTGTCTTTAAATAAAAGTAATATTCAATTCCATCAAGATTCAAGAAGTATCAATATGTATAAAGTACATTTTGAATACGTTTGTGTTTTCAAATCGCCCTCCATATTCACATATAAACCCAAAAACTACCGTACTAATTCATATGATGGTATAGTTACCTCATAACTCTAAACATAACCATAGTCGTTTAACAAAATGTATAACATCTTCATTCAAATTAATGTAAATAGAACTTTTATAATTGCAGATCTGTATCATCTCAATGAATATGCGATGAGAATGATTATCATAAGAAAGATGAATTAATTACTTGTTATGTATGCAATGTTTATGTTAATTAAATCTGTTAATTTGGACAGAATTAAAAGTTTACATTCACTTTTGAAAGTTCTCTTGTATGTTATATAAATGTATGTTAGTAGAAAAGAAATTATATCAAAACTCGTTAACTGTTGATATATTATATTGAGAAATGTTTGTATAAAACGATTTATATAGAATACTAAAATCGGAATAATTTCGAGTTATGCAATCTTACCTTATTTCAACTAAGGTTTTAAATTAGTTTCAATTATTTGTTTAGGATTAGGTAAGATTATAAATAAAACACAGAATTTTTCTTGATTTATTTTACAATTTCAGTTAATTATCCTAAATGTTGGTGTTATCTCCTTATTCACTTCTTTCTTAATGTTCTCTTTCCCTCCATATCTTTCTTGCCTGAAAAAAGAAAAAAGTTTATTAGTAAATAATAATAATTAGAAATCAATATGATTTTTTTTAATTTTATATTGTATCGAGCTTTAATTCCTCAAACGACTTTACTATGTGGTTAGCAAAGTAAAACTATAAAACATACATGGTTTCATGATGTTTCATCGTAATTATCATTAATTAATTATCCTTTATAACGACGCGAAATATGAACATTTAAAATAATTTATTGATTATACAATTATCAAAGTAAACTACACATTATTATCGATTTAAAGTTATTTTAATGACAGTAATTAGCAAAATATCCGTCATAATTACATAAATCGTAATGCACTTCTACATGTTCCAATTATACCTTAACAGTTAGCAAAAAACTCGAAATAAATCCGAGTTTCTCTCCATCGCCGGAGAGCCGTCTAAAAACGCAGCATCCGATCAGAGAAATCCACTTTCTCTGTTACCTCTCTCTTATATAATGTTTATCTAATTAGTTTGTGACGAACACGTTTTTTGTTTTGATGTTTTTTTTTTTATAAACCGGTGTTTATTGTCACTAATTTCTTTATTATCACACACAATAAATAATATAAAGTGGATAAATTTGTTTTTAAAACGTGCTAATCGAAACACCTGGATGGATTTGAAAAATCTCTTTTATTATAATGAACAGGTTGATGCTCACGAATGAAATAATATAGCTAAATAGCTAGAACTTATAGCATTCAAAAATAATTGGAAAATAGATAGAAATGGTTACTATAACTATACAAGAGTCTAATGTTATAAAGCCTATATTTTCTTATTTAAGTGTCTATCTAACACAAAAATCGGATTGCTACTCCTTGACTTTGACTTGACTAACAAACTTGTCGACCTTATATTATTGCATGCATTATGTATTTCTATAACTAAGGTTTATAGTTAATACATTGATTCTTTTGTAGTTATAGGTATAATGGAAGATATAAAAGCATACTCGTTTAGCTGAACCCTGCGGCTAAATCCCATTCACTAAGTTTTCACAATAGATCATACTTTACTCAATAATATAGTTTTCTATGGGTTAGATGATATAAATACGCTAAGCACAATCGAATATATACCAAACAATTTATTATTAGATGCTAATATTATAAATTTGAAAGTTTGGATGTTTGTGCGTCAAACACTCCGCAAATACTGAACGGATGTTGATGAAATTTCGAACATACATAGGCTATTAGCTGGATTAGGTGAAGATACATTTTATTGATCTATAGAACTTGAAAATTGCGTGACCGAAGCTGCGATTAGAAGATAGTCTTATATAAATTTAAAGAATAAAGAGATGTATTATCCTAAATTACCTACTATAAAAAAAAATAAATTCCCCTCGAGGATAGCCGTTTATGGTAGTTTAAATATTTTTCCTCAACTACGCAAAAACCCACAAAAACGATGGCATCATTTAAATGTTTATGGTATGTTGTAAGTAAATCCGGTTTTGAAGGCATATTTTGTATGCAAATTTTATGTAAAACATCGTCGTGGGTGTAATTCTTAGCTAAAAATTCTATTTGTATGACTAATACTTTAAATTACCGCAAATGGAATCTAGTTTCTTAGTAATAGGTTTTATTTATTCCTTATTGTTACTGTCTTGTATTATTTATGAAGGGCGATAAAGGTCTTGGAATATTGACTATAATGCTATTGTTAATTTATACATTGCACGTTGTACTTTGAATTTTAAGACTTATCTATAGACTATATAATAAACAACCAACGTGAGGAAGGTACCGTTGAATAAACTTAAATCTTTTATAAAATCATCCTTAATTTAAAAGGCGTATTATGTTATTGAAGAATATATGGAAGATAAAGATTATAGCACGTATCAGCTAATTCAACAACAGGACAGTTGTTAGGCGGCCAATGATTGTAAAGTATATATCTACTTATATTTGTAAAATAAACCAAATTTTTTAAAAGAGTTACAATCGAGTTTCTTGCTGGTGTCTTCTCGATGGAAGTGACTTTCAGAATCGGTGGTTACTTAAAAATGACTATTCAAAAGTACTTTGTAAAAAGTTTACATGAATAAAAATATTTTCTATTATATTCTATTCTTTCCAAACAAAAAAACTAATTTTGTACGTTTAAAAACCGGTTGTCCGTGAAACGTGGAAAATATATCTATTAATAAAAGATCACAAAAAGGTTTGTTGCTAAAGCATTATTAACATATCCATAAACATAATAAAGCCCGGTTCCTATAAACGACGGAACGTCATAGTATAACAGATACAAATCGTTTTCATTAACGAGCGGTTATAATCAACTAATCGAAACGAAGTTTTGGTAGTTAACGCCACGTTTCTTATAGATTGATACGTTTTAGACTTACGCCTAGTAGGATATTGTACTGTCCGTAAATAAAACGATAGTAACGTAACGTAAAAAATCATATTATAGGAAATAATATGATTTTTTACGTTATATTAGCGCGTTTAAGCAAAAAAAGGATATATTTACTTAATTTTAAAGCTGAAGAATAAAATATTTGGTTGTATAGGGTAATAATTAGCTAGCATTTTAGGTCGTAGACGTAATAAGTTGATACGGTAGTGATATAAGATACTCTGTGGTTACTACTCAGTGTATACTAGGGCGCGCAACGGTTGATCTATACAGTACCGGGATTGCTTCAAGAAAATCGCTTTCTCAATCGAAATTAATTGTCAATATTTAAAAAAATACATAACATACCCGGGTATAGAGGGGGGTGCGTCGAGGCCCATGTCCTTTTTAATTCAAAAAGCAGTAAATTCGTGGTAAAGGAATGAAGAATCACAATCACAATCTTCGTTTTTTTCGGTGACTAAATTGTCAAGAGAAAAACTTTTCTGATCCGTCTAAAAAAATTGAATTGTTATTTATTTGAACAGATCGAGCTATTTATTGGAAAACCGTGTAAAATTCACTTTTATTAATTAAATGCGATATTTGTCGCCATTTTTGTTTTCACTTTCAATAACTTCATACAATATTGAGATGACAGTGATCGTAGAAACTTGAGATTAATGATGGAACGTGGACCGAAATAGGAAATCATCTCAGAGAAAGCCATTAAGAAATCCATTGCGAAACCGGTATGTGAGTTATGTAAACGTTCAAGATCAATACAAACAGACGTAACTACTTAAATATACCCTCATTGTAGGACGTACAATACTGTTGTGATGACTACAAACGTTATATTCTGAGGACCAATTGGATAGGTATTTTAGGCAAGCTGAAAACTTGTCTCATAACTTCTATGACATGGAACTACAGACCTGGCTCATGAATATTTAAATTACCTGGCAGGTAAAGAGCCCTACAAAAGATCTGTATTTTTGACAATATTCAATATTATTTTGAGCTATAAATAGCCTATTCAAATTGCAAGTTTCCTCAAACAAAAGTATTTATTCCTCATTACTCAGCAGCCAGATCTGCAGTTTCATGTCGGGGTATATATAATAAGGGAGGTATGAGACAAGATTTTAGCTTGTCTCGAATCCCCACCACAAAAAGATGTCAGTCATGCCATAAAGTCGAAGATTAGCGCGTTATAACCAACAAAACAAAATACTTTATGATGTTACGGGAATAAATAAATAAATATTCTGGGACATTTAATACTACGCCATCTAGTACCAAACTAAACAAGGCTCGTACTATGGAAACTATATAACTGATAGACATACTTAAACATACTCTTTTTGTAAATACATACATGCTACAAATAGAAAAACACCCAAACAAAAAATTACAATTAATCGAACCCAAACCTACGCCATAGACCATTGCCACATCCACTAACCGAATCTGTTGATTTCTAAGCACTGTATCGATTGTAAACATCTCACAAACCATGATTACCAACTAGATCCAACAAGGTGACCACTTCAGGCCAATACCAATGATTCAAGCTGATAATGCTAATTCCCGAACCGAGTCAAGGCTGACGTGTCGACATATGGACAAGACATGCGAGTAATTGCGTTTGATTATTGGTTTAGAATTATGTAATTGAGGGCTTATTGTGGAAGTTTAAGCGAATAATAGGACTATTGTTAGAATTAATAAGCTAGTAATGTTAATTTTTTATAACTCTTTCAATATGTAGAGATTAACTTAACGTAATCTTATATATTATAGCGAACTGTCCGTTGTCATATCCTTAACATTAAGATAGTAATCAAGTATTTGTTAGATGCAAGTTTTATAAGTAAAATGAAGAATATTTCAGAATAAGTATATCTGAAAAAAATACTATAAATAAAATAAATTCAACAATCGTAATGCATGGCATTTTTTGTATGAATCATCAATAAATGAATATTTCTTTATCTCTCTCTCTGTATTATAAATATCATTCGAACTTCAAATAAGGCTGACATTCATTGTACCTACGTTAAAGAAATATATATTTATTTTGGTGCCATAGAGTCTGCGTTTTGAAATGCATCCGTGTTACACAAAAACCAAGGTTAGCTAGATATCAATATGATATTATTATTGCATCGATCTAAAATAAACCGTTATATTAATTTATTTTTAAAAACTTCGTGAAGCAATAGTTATTAAAATTTAATATCATAACACATTATATTTCTCAAAAAAAAAACTGTTCATTTAAAATTTATAGGAAAATAATAGTACCCATCATTTTAAAGAATGTTTGAATTAAAAGATACTTTAAATGTATAATTCTATACACGATTATAATTTTGAAACATTGCGAACATCTTAACATCTCCCGCTCTTTTTATAAACATAATAACAGGTTTCAAAGACATCTCTATTCATCTTTCGTAATAGACCTACAAATTGTAATTCTGCGTTCAAACTGACCTTTACGAGCGAATCTAGAGGATATGACCATATATACCCGTATCACGTAGTTTTACCTTAATTGTAAGTCTAGATGCTCATGCGTTTAATACTATATAGATGCAATTTGTAAACATTGTTACAGTCAATGTTTTGGTTGTCATATAACCTATGCCAATGCAAATAAAATTAGTTTTTAAGCGTGTTTTTTCTGTAGATGAAATGTAGCTAGGCGGTTTACCTAATATTTTGGGTAGTAAAACATTCAAAATAACACAGTGTTAGAACCTAGAAACGCTTTAATTAATTATTCGTGCAAAATAATTCAAGAATGCTCCTTCGAAAATACAACAAGAATGTCAACTAATTATTTATGTGCACCGAATATCCGTAAAGGTCTACGATTTCCAAATATCCAACATGGCCGCCGGGACAGCGCGCCAATTATAAATCTGTTCCTATTATTATCTGTGGTCATTTCCACAGAGTACACTTCCTTGCTAGTACGAAGCTGCCAGTTTACCTTGACTACATTCCTATAAGGCTCAGTACCTGTGACCTACGTACAACCTACATTGGCTTCCTGTTTTTTATAAAACCAATTGTTTTAACACGTTCTATTAAAGTTTAACGACTCTATATTATCTATCACCTTTCAATTAAGAATGATAGTGATTTCTAGAATCGTAATGATTAGAACATTAAAAGACGATTGCGTATCATTTACTTAATATAAATTATTATTTCTTTGAACTTTTATAATGTTAATGCTTTTTATAATAGGCAAAAAATTATCGAAGGTCGTCAAAACATGAATCGATTATTTATGGATTGCGTGGGTTATGTAATTCAAATTATTACAAGCATATAAGGCCTACGAATACATCATTGATATTAATAGATTCTAAACTCAAAAAATAATGTCTATACCCACTAATATATAGTTATACGTGGTAGGAGCATTAGTGGAATAATAGCAACCATAGTAAGGTACCTTAACCCCTCTTCAATGATCATACTATCTATTTACAAAAACCACATAAAAATCCCTTCGGTAGTATTGAGATTAACGCGTTTATACCAACATAGACACCGGCCTGTTGGTATATTTTTGTAATAATTATCGTAAAGCATATTATTAATATAAAAGATAAAATCAGCTTAAATGCAGACAAAACGCGATCCATGTCATAGGTCACGGTAAGATTATGAAATAAGTTTAGGAGGCAAATATAGTGCTATATTTTTTATATTATAGTTAATACATTGTAGTCCTAGTTATGTAGAAAATCTTTTAGGAGTCAAAGTATGCATTAAATGTGGGGATTATAATGTTATTTGTTAACAATGTGGGTTTTATAAATTTGTATGACCAACCTTGTAAATTTTCGTACAATACCATCCCACGTCTTTTTGCCTTTATTCAAACACAACAATCAATTTCTGACGCAATATATTGTGATTGATAGCTATTGTGATTGCTAATAAATAACTAGAAGCTGCCCGCGGCGTTGGCTATATTTGGTTACGATAGCCACATAGAGCTCTTTCTACTCTACCGTTTTATCCAAAGTTAAGTTGTTCCACATAGTTTTGCTCCCGTAGCAAACATTTTTATAGCCTATAGCCTTCCTCAGTTAATGTTCTAACAAAGAAACATCTTTTCAAATCGGACCAGTAGTTCTTGGGGTTAGCGCGTTGAAACAAATAAACTCTTCAGCTTTATATTTATTATAAGTATAAATAGTATAGATGTCCTAAAGTTCTATATATTTGTCTAAATAAAATCTGTACAGTAAGGCTACGAACAAAAAAAATGAATGTCGTTGAATATGTGTTATATAATGTATCATTTTAATTTTGGAGCAGATTAAAGTTTGTTGTAAAAGGAAGTAAACGCTTATTATTATATTTGCACATTTATATTTACAATATCAATCAAATAAATTTAATATGCTTTAACGTAAATACTTATTGTCACCTAAGCGCAACATTTTAATTGTTAACGTCTGCAAGCACGTTACATTTAAAATAATAGCCAATTAGTTACATAAATGTATTATTGTTATATTCACAAGTAAACATAATAAACCTATTAGTTTGTAACGGCAACATAGTTCTTCACAAGCGAGTGCGTTCAGTTTCACAAAGCATTTCAAGCTACATAGACTTCAATTAGCTTAGATCGTGGTCAATTGACCGCTTTATTCTGATGGGGTTAATGACCGGAAACCTTTAATATTACTGGGACATTTGTGAAACATAAATAAGGAATCGTATTTATTGCTAGATAAGATACCCAAAAATACATCTTCATACATTCATACTTCATACATTGTATACGTTGCTACGATTGCGTTTAATTCGGAATCCATAACACATCAATTCAGCTACTAGCCTACCTGTATACGAAATTTTATTAAAATCCGTGCAATAGTTGCTAACTAAACTTCAATTTGGTTGTTTACTTAAATGCTTTTATCTTCGATACCATCGAATATATTTGAATGATTATTTGCGAGCATAATAGGTAATGTCACCCTATTTCAGGGGTGAAATGGTAAGGCTTGATAATTATACAAGAAATCAAATCAAAATTTATTGTGATTCACAGGTTACAAGTTGTTACAAAAAGAAAGACCTCTGTGATCTGCCTTGTGGCGTACAATTTTTGAAAAAACAATCTATTTCGAAATATATCAGACGCTTAAGAAGTTTATCATAAAAATACGTAAATAGAGACGACTTACAAATTTAAAATTCAAATTAAAAACGCTTGAAAGATCTTCAAACACATTATGCATATTACGTGAGAGTGGGAGTTGTTTTTATCTTACGACATTTCCAGATTTTTTCCAAATTAATATTACGCAAATACCATTAATTTATTAATTAAATTTATAAAATTTAATAACTCTATGTATTATCTTTAATATTCAGTCATAAGTAAGTTGTCGTAAGTTTTAATGGTATAACTATAAAACATAAGAAAACCAATAATATTATGATAAAATTATGAAAAATAATGGTATATAAACAATTTCAACGATTTCCAAAATCCGTGAAATAAACAAACACGACAATTTAAGCGCTTTATTATTATTATAACTCATACTTTAGTATAAAATAGGTTATTTATAGCCTACTTGTGCAATAATAATAGAAGTTTACAATATCCTATCAGATAAACAAAACGATATATCAAAACAACATTCTTTCATCTAATTTAATGTTGCAAGTTATAAAAATGTACCGGTACAACAGGTTTAGAAAATCAACAATTTTGATAACTATCGCAAAATCAGGTTTAAATGCAGTACAACTACGACTAAAATATAATGTGACATGATATTAGCTTGAAATGAAAAAACCGCACACCACAAGAGCAATTTTCTAGGATTTTATGCTTGTATTATTTATTTATAAATGGATATTGTAATACTAAATCCGGCAATAAAAGCTTTTTATGATATAACTTTTTGAAATTTTAATTTAATTCTATATAATAGTTTGTACGAGTCGCTTTATGCCGGATTTAGTAGTTTAGTTCATGTAAAATATGTCAATATTATTATTTAATCTTTTATAAAAACCAATCCTATAATACTTATTCTCGACTTTGCAATTATTTTAAATATAAGTTAGTTGTATTATTTAGTTCCCCTATGCCTTAAACTTAAGAAGATTGATATCTTTATAATGATCTTATATATATATCTTAATAGATGATTCTATTCTATGATCTAGTTTACTTAAATAAGATTTTAATAAAAGCTAACTTACGGTTTTTGTCTCCAGACTGTACGGGAGCGCCGTCCCTTCCTCAGACGCACCAAACCCACAACCGATCCCTCAACAGGCACAACAGAATCCCTGGACGTCGAAACAACAACAAACAAATTCACACGTCGCGGCAACAACAAATTCAAGAACCGAAAAACGGAAAAAGAAACCACCAAAGACAAGCCATCGTTGGAGAAGCCGACGCGCAATGAGAAACCACAACGCGCCTTCCTCCGCCGCCGGCCTGGTGGGGCGAACTGTAAGTTACATTCACATTTATATACACACAACTATCTACCTTATATACACATATACCAAACAACATTTACCTAAATTCCGTTGTATAGTTTAGCTCGAGTATTTAAATTGGTAGAATGTACAGCTACGACGCAATTTAGTTGTACTATTGATTGTATGAATGTGATTACTATGCCCTTGTTATGGATTGTGAATTGAGAATTTTGATCGAATGAATAGGCGATAAAGTTGACTCATTATTTGATATGGATGTTTCAAACGGGTTTGGTGCAGGTGGCTGATTGAAATTATTTTCGTAACTCAGCTATATTCATACAGAAATTTATTTGTTCTTAAAACATAATATCCAATGAATGAAATGGTGTCAAATATCTACACGAATAAGTATTATAAAATGGAAAACTTTGTTTGTTTTTTGTTTGGTTGTTTGTATTGGCTCAGAAACTACTGGACCAATTTTAAACATTCTTTCACTATTTGAAAGCTTCATTATCCACGAGTAACATAGGCTATATTTTATACGCTATAAATGTATATAACATTATGCTATGGGAGTGAAGCCACGCGAATCAGCCAGTAAGTAATATAGTAAAGAAAACAATAATCTACATTTTTTTATACTGGGATAGGCAAACATTTGACCCCTGTTTCACCTGATGGAAAGCGAAACGCGGTCTAGGATGGTATACGCATACAGATGAATATTCATGATAGAGTCCTTTCCAATATGAGAAGAGTTACGTCCCTCCTCGTTGTTTTCTTTATTAAAACATCTTTGTTCTCTAATATTCCTCAACTATCAATTAAGCTTTGTCGTCAATCTCACATTCTATTCTACAAATAGTCGCCATTTATGGTTGGTAAAACATTCCTTCCTAAATTATTAAGAAGGAAAGGATGGGAGACGTCTCTAGACTTTAAATCCTACGAAGAAACATGTATACTAAAGATATTTAAACAATTGTTTATATCCATTGTTTGGTAAAAGTTATGAGATCAATAATTTGAATTCAAGGAAAAACTTCCAAAGTAATGCTATAGCAAACACGCTTGTTTATAGGTCTATATCCAAGGGAAGAGTTACTGTTCTCTGTCGCTGAGGAACATCTATGAAAGATGATTAAGAGTGCTCCATTATTTTTCTGGTATAAAAACGACCCAATTCGAGCTGAAAATACTATTAAGCCTACGTAGATAATATTTTCAAAATATAATGTTCATTTTTTTTTTAAAAATGTTCATGAAAATGTATATCAAATTTACAGTAACCAAATGAACAACATACAAGAATAGGTCATTTTATAATTAATGCATACCATTAATAAAGTAAAATGTTACATTCGTGTAAAAGTGCACTAATAAATAAGGTTCAAATAGCCTTAACGGCCAACCTCAAGCCAGCATGACTAATGCACTCATTAATGGAAAGTTAGTTTATAGACCATGAAAATTATAGCCCTGAAGTGATATTGATATTTGTGGCGAAACGGGGAAGAATAGTCTAATACAGAATAGTTCCTTAAATCTAGCTTATATTTAGCATAACATTTAAATTCCGCAACTCAATTAACACTGTACACAACTTTGTATAATGCTAAAAAAAGAAAACAGTTTAAACATTTTAATTATAGGTATTATAACAGTTGAATTATACAATTAATTCCATGCTGTATTTTTTGTGATATAGTAACACTGAAACTCGCACGTAGACTTACAAAAATATAAATATAATATTTTTATTATTTTTAATCTGTCATAAATGAGTTTCTTTACAGCTTACAATTGCGTCAAATCGGCTAGCCA
The DNA here is from genome assembly GCA_001586405.1 of Phoebis sennae. Lineage (NCBI taxonomy): Eukaryota > Metazoa > Arthropoda > Insecta > Lepidoptera > Pieridae > Phoebis > Phoebis sennae. The sequence goes on from LQNK01001455.1 coordinate 253,971, forward strand.
ATACGCTCGGAAAATCACATATTCTCGAAATATTTCAATTCGTCCTTACAATGAGGTTCGACCTTCCCTATATTATTACATTTCATTAATACCCTTACGATATACGACCGTGGCAGTTTGCGCCTGACCTTTACGTATAAGTTTGTAAACACGCATGATTTGTCATGTGCTGCATTCTTTGCGATTTGTTTTCTTGTTATTAACGTACTACGATGATAAAGTTGTTTGTACTCTCGCGAATCTCCATGGAACTAATAGCCTCTTTTAGATAATGGTGGTCGTTTTTCTGTTTAGATGTTTCTATAAAATATCTTAGTAGCAACCCAGTCAGAAAATCTCTGTCTATGTTGATATGGAGTAATAATACGCCCCGAATTCATAATCTCCTCTTTTTTTGGAAAAATGTATTTTTGTAAGTATTTTTACACTTCAGTTTCATTTTGTACACTTATACAGCCTCTTCCTACCACCATTTGGATAATTTGTGTTAAATTTGGCCGCACTAACCAGTACTCAGTCAGTAAGAATGGTTGACATCGATCGATCTCTAACCTTCCATCTGCGGTATTTTTGAACAAATTCGACATTGGAGCCTTCAAAAGACTAGCCTATATGTCCAACAAAGATCGGCTAAACACCTGTGACACCCTTGGTTTTTCAGGTGTTCATGGGCGGTGGTGATCGCTTAACATCAGGTGGCCCACATGCTCCTTTGCTTGCTACCATAAAAAACTCATATTAAACGACATTGACAAATACCAAACTTGATAGCCTCTTTCAACTGAAAGAGGCTATCAGGCTAGTGAAGTTTGGTATATTATATCAAAATATTGACTGGCCACGGCTATCTTCTTCACTTCGATCGTTCACAAAAAACCAATACCTTTAATAAGGTTCTTCGAAACTTCGCCACAATGAAGCCACGCTAATAAAATAATTTAATCACTTGTGTATAGAACATCGTCCTCAGTAGAGGTCGCCCGGGTGCAAACTCACGGAGCAAGTTTAATTTCACACCAGTTTTACATCCTTGCCTTTTCACTGCTCATATAAACGACCGGATGGTTTGAATATTATTACTTTAATATTCTGGGAAATTATTTTGCAATTAATGACTGTTAAATCGTGAGTCATACATTCCGATTTAACTCATATTCAAACATTTTACAGACTCTTTTTAAGGTCGGAATCGTCAGATATTAAAGAATTAAAATATATAATTTGACAAAAACGCCTCAACTTATCAGAATAAAAAATCTTTGTATAGTTTTTCTTAGTACTTAGGATTTAGAGTTAACATCCATAAATGTTTCATTGCCATGGGACAGTAGGATGTAACTAGATGTATCAGGAGCAGTAGTACCAAATTCGTATAACTATATAAATAACTACATACGCTATTATTTGTTTAATATATCGCCGACATTAAATACTTACAATGTCTCAATTATTAATCATAAAATAAAGAATGTTAATACTGGTAACTGGTAACCATTACCGAATTGCAGAACGTTAAAGGAAGCTAATTACAAGATATTTTGATGATGGCAACACGAGGGTCGCCATGTTCTCACGCGAGCGAGCGTTTAACGCGTTTATTTGGAAACACAGCTTGCGACATGTAACTGTCGCACCATGAATTAAACAGTAGCTAGCAACACTTGTATATCTCGTGATAATCGTGGCGAAAGACGCTTATTGCGTATTACTTTTAATGTTCAAAGCTTTAAGGTATTATAAAGATAAATAGTATTCGTTATCTGAAATCTGCCTGAAAATCTTCCTTCAGTCGTGTCTATCTTCTGTCCAATGATTATGAGATATGGGGACATGCAAATGAGACGCTTACACTTGATCCCTCAGCATCTATAATACAGTTTGCTAGTTTCTATTGGTATTGACCGCCGCAGTCAGAATTAATTCGGGGGAAAAATATGATTTTCAACGTATTACCGAGATCCGCTAGACATGAGATGGGTCATAATATTGATTTCGTTCCTGTAATATTATGTAGTAGCGGATTATTTGATCCTTTTGTTATTGAGGTTGTTGACATTATTCCTCTAATAGACGGACCTTCAAAGGGAACTTGAACTCGCGATTAACTGAATATAAGAAAGAACAATATTTTATAGTGCATATAAATTCAACTACCTAGACGCTACATAATAATACTAAGTCTTTTATTACCAAATAGTATAAAATATTTAACATACAACGTATTAACTACTCAGGGCAAAGGTATCCTCCAATATTTGCCAGGTTATTCTATCGGCAGACAGTCTCGTCTGTTGCTCTCCAACAATCTGCCTTATGTCACATATACAAGACAAGATTTAAAATAAACGGTAACAAAGTAAATTAAATACACAATTCTTATCTTGGATATTAGAAAATTGATCGGGAAATGATTTGTAGCTAGAATGCGGCAAACTTTATTTTAGATCATGATTTTAAACGGTTACGGTAAAAACTATGTCGCGTGGTAGTTAAAGAATGTTTTATATAAAAACTTGATAGCAATTATCTATAAACTTAAGTGACTTTACCTATTAGGTTTTGAAATGTTATATCAGCATTTAGAATATTCTTTAATATTATTTTGATAAGAAATATTTTCCAAGTTGATGGAGAATCGAACGCAATTTTTAGCAGCGAAAAACTGTATTATTAATATAAAAAAAATAATTTAATTCTTTTTGTTAAATTTTTGATAAATGATTTTTGTATATATAATGTATTTCTAATCATCTTTTTAATTGTTATACTACAAACTTTAAATTTTTAAACCAGAAAAATAAACCATCACCCATCGTTTAGTTATCTCAAACAGATCTACAATTTGCATTCACGCGAACCTAGAGGTCGCGCCTAGTGAAAGTAACCCGTCGAATCACTTTCTTCTATTACGTAATAACCACATTTATGAGTTTATGACACTTTTTACGAATTACATAACTGACGTAACACGTTCTATGCTCTAGAAATGATAATTGCTAGAATATTTTCACGCGACATGATATAATACTATTCAATTTAACTAGTTCAGCTATCTTGATTAGTCTGCTTCCAGTATAAAGATACGCTATTTCCTTATGAACGTCAGTCACGTAAATAATGTCAATGATGTATTGTCGTGTATTTCCGCGCCATCGGATTATAAACCGAGGGAATAAAGACTGCATGTGTTTGTACACTTACTTGTGTCATTCGGTACTATAATATCTCAAAACATATTTATTGCTAAAAAGCTGTGCCCCGCGGTTTCATTCGCGTATATAGCCCGTTCCCGTGGGATTTTCGGGACTAAAAATCCTATTTCATTCTTCTGATCCTAATAAGCTATCTCTCTACGAATTTTGTGCCAAATTGGTCGAGCAGATCTCGAGTTATAAATGTTGTAATAAACCCGTTTTTGTTTAGCTATGGGAATACATGATTTTACATATTATTCAATAAGATCATATGCTATAATTAGACATGCAAATAAACATAATCTCAAAATAATAATTAAGTCCTAAAATGCATTATTATATTTAGATTTACAATATTCTTATCACTAAACCTTCCTAAGCTATCAATTTATAAGTTATATTTCTCGCGCTATTGGCTTTTCTCTATTAATATTTTCTATTGTTGAAATCATTGTAATCTCCACGTGAATGAATGTTATCAGGCGTTAAAAGAAAGAGAATGATTCGACCTTGAACTAAAATTAATTATTTGTGACATATTTTAAATAATTCAAGATGAACAGCAGATTCATGTGACGCATCCCACTGTTTTTTATTTGCATCTGTTAGCTTCCTATGACTTAAATAACTTAATTTCATCATTGAATTAAACGTATATTTTTTTTTAATACTATATAATAGCCTTACGAAATGCAGATTAAAATGTCGTAAAATTATGACACCGGCACGCATTTTATAACGTGGGAATGACCCATTTCTGTTTCACCGAGCCCTGCGTTGCTCTCACGCTCTAAGGTATTTTCTTATACATTTTCTCTTGGGAAATTCTTACACTAAAATATATTCTCAATAAAACAATTGATCTCTGATTGACGCAGAACGAAGATTCGATTCCATTAGTATCTTTTCAATATTACTTCAATATGTAAATTGGTTGGAAAAGAGACCAATTTTACTGATGGAACGTTTTATATGGCCATCTTTATTCGAAGGTTGTTGAAAACGTAAGTAAAAACATTTTGTCAACGGACTAATCTCGTAACAAATTCTTGGCCGGTTAATAAACTTTGTTATGGATTTTCTCTTTACTTAAAAAGTACTAGCTGAAATCTAGTATACTTAAAGCTTATTTAAAACAGCATTTTATTTCTCCTAACGATCCTTTAAATTATTTCTTAGTAAACTTTTGGCAACCAATAAATCATTTATTTATCTATTTATAATCCTTAAAATAGATCTACATTGAAAATGCGTACAGAAACGTTCAAATCGCAATACTGTCAATATACTTAGACAAACTATTAAATCATTATGCGTCGTGTGGTCCAATTTATCTCATTGCCACACCGCTTGTGAAACTAAAGAAATGGGAGCGAACTAGTCCATAACATGGTGGTTATTGTATCGGTTGAGACACGATTTATAGCTTAATTGACACTAGCTTTTCGTGCAATACGTAGTAGGTTTTTCTCCTACCTGCTATTTCACAGAAGTTCAAAGAATGGTTAGCTTACTCGTATCCAAGAGATATTAATATAGGTATCCAAGAGACTATAAAAGGTAACCACTTACCATCAGGTGGACCGTTTACTCGTTTGCCCCCTATTCTATACAAAAAAAATTAAATAAATATAAATATTAAGGGACATTTAACACTACGCCACACTAAGCAAAGTTTGTTCTATAACAATAATAATAGCTCCCAGACCGATTTCGACCATGGTGGCCAATCCCAACAGAGACTAGCCAGCTGCGCAGGAGATATTATAGTGCACGAGTGTACGCGCGAACACAGATGCACTCTCTTTTCCTTTTACTCTCATAACCCGATGGGACGGCAGACCGAAACGACCGGAGAGAGATCATGCGTTTGTTCTATGAAGGGTGGATAGACGTAGATAAACCCAGACAGTAGAAGATTACAATGTTCATCACATCATAATTTTCTACTCGTGAGGATCGAACCCACACCCTTTGGTGCGATAGACCGTTGCCACATCCACTGCGCCAATCGTGCCAAATTCAGTATCAAATATCAATGAGAGGTGTAAATTCAGTAAGTCAATAAGTCCAGCTTAGAATTAACAACTTCCACCGCGATACGGTATACCTAATCATAAAATTTCCAATAACATTGTTTTCCACTATATAGATTTTCTGAATATTCTTTCTGTCTGAAGTGTTTTCGCAACTAGAGCAAACAAATCAATTGCAAAGTTTTCTAGTGATTTGCATTGTTTTAACAATTTCTCACCTGTCTATTCTCACTAACCGATCTTATTGAGACTTGGTTGTCTTTCTTTTTGTATGCATCGCATAATTACCGTCGTGATATTGTTGTATTTCTAGTAATTGAGTGTGAACAATTATTTCTATTCCTATAAACTTATATTCTCTGTTCCCATGTATTTTCTAATTATGTGTTGAAGGAATTTACGTCGCTCTTTTTTAAATAAGAGAAAGTGTTCATATTAATGAAGAAATGTCTCTATAGAATAATTAATTGCCTGAAAAATATAATTGCATTATCTACACTTAATATTATAAAAATGAAAACTTTTTTTTGTAATTAACAAGCTTAAAATCTACTGGACGGATTTCAAAAATTCTTTCACCATTCAATAGCTACATTACATCACAATTACCATATAACATTAACATATAACATTATACTACGGGAGCGAAACCACGCGGATCTGCTGTTTCTTAATACCTTCGAAATGGGGGGATACTTTTTGTACTTTAATGCAAAATAAGAAATATATCATTATTTTAAACTCATCAGTTGTTAAAAGACCTAATAAAAATATAACCATTAAAAAAATGCAGTACAAACTCCAATTTATTTAACCACAAAAAGAAGTACACTCAGTATTAAATGTTTGAGACATTCGTTTCCTGTTATTTATCGGTTGAAGGGTTCCAAACAATCATTTGTTTCAGCGGTGAAGGTGCAGCCTATTGTACATCTTCCTATACAAGGAAGGTTACTAAATAATGCACTCAATGAATACAATGAATGTTTATCCAACAAACACTGCGAGTGTATCGAGATTTAATTTTAAAATAATAAATCTTCTATATAAAAATTAATCGCAAAATGTGTTGGTAAGCGCATAACAACGACTGGACCAATTTGGACAATTCTTTTTTTTAAATGTTCGTTGAAGTTCAAGCATGGTTTTTACGGCGAGAAAAATTCGAATTGCCGGGCACGCGAGCGAAGCCGCGGACGGAAAGCTAGTAATAAATAAATATTCCTGGACATAGTATTATATTATCTGGGCCTGGACTATTACACAGCGCCATCTAGTCCCAAACTAAGAAAGCTTTTATTATGGAAACTAGATAACTGTTAGACACACTTAAACATACTTTTTTTGTACATACATACATAACATTATAGATTAATGAACACCCAGACAGTAGAAAATTACAACGTTCATAACATCATAATTTTCAACTCGTAGGGATCGAATCCACACCCTCCAGCATAATAGACCATTGCTGTATCCACTGCATCATCACTACAGAGCAAAACACCTGGGTGAGTCCGGGTCACTCCCTGAGGTCTTCATCAATCTAGAAAGACTGGTGGGCTTCATGGAGGAGTTGGGGTGGTTCAAATAGCGACCATCCCCTCTCACGCAAAATAGTCGCTTGACGTCAATTTGCGGAAAACATGCTCGCATTATTAAATTTAATTATTATTATTTTTTTTTTTATTTTAACCAACATTTATTTGAATTTTTTAACTATATCTACCATCATCCAAGCCATTAAGAGGCTTATCGGATGATAATAATTAATCTTACGCTACACTATTTAAGTTGTAACGTTTTAAACAAAAAGATTACAAATACCATAAATCAATCGAACCCCTTTATTATATTTTTATTTACAGATACTCCTATTTTTCTGACTCTAGAGACATAAAATACTTTTTTAATCCACTGCATCAATCGATTGATAAGAGATTGTTTAAATAACCTCTCCAGCGTCTACAACAGCGATAGTATCTGCAGTACCTGCAAGTAGCACCGTCGCGCCGTCCAGGAGGCCCTTCCGCGTGGCCAGCCGCAGGCGACCCTTCGCACCTTCCTCCAGCACTACCACCACCACTACGCAGGCTACCACGCAGGCGTTAGAGAGTGAAGAGTCGTTGCAAGATATTGGGGATACAGGTAATAACAAATATGAAATAGATCACCCATGTGGAAGGTATTCCAGGGAACTTCTTGACAATCAAGAGAATAAGCTCTGTGGTTAAGTTTTAATGATGTATACTGGGTGGAATTCATAAAGATAGCATAATAATTGACCCTACCGATTGATGCAATAAAAGTAAAGGGATTTTTTTTTAATTGAAAATAGGTAAAGGCACAGACTTTGAATTTCAAAAATAAAATAAAAGTAATTTTCTACTTTAGGAAGTTAGTTTTAGGAAGATTTTTCTATTTTTTGGCAAAAAGTTATTATTAGATTTATATTGGTGTACCCAATTATATCAAATGTAATGTAATGTTTAGTTAAATATTTAATTACATACATTGTTTTAATACGTGACTAGAAACATCATTATTCACTATTCAACTTTGAAACCTTAAAATATTGTCTAAAATTTATGTATAATAGAAATAAAATTACAAAAAATAAATATTCACAGATAATTTCGAAGACCCATCCCTCGTCCAACGTTCAAACAACGCGAACGTCCAATACCGTCGCCCCCTCACGCAACTCAAGAGCGCCTCCGACCAGAACCCCTCCGCCACCAACGACGACAAGACCGACGACAAGGCTGAGAGGCAGAGCAAGAAGTACAGCGCTAGCTTCAAGCAGAACGCACTGGATGACTCGCTGAAGAGGACAAGTGCTGAAGAGGTTGATGTCACTACGGAGGCGAGGACTGTCGCTGGTGGTGAGTTGTTTTGGCGTTTGATAATGTTCCAAAATGCTACAGAACTAATGTAAGGAAATACTGTAGAGACACGTGATTGCCAAACACTACAGATACAAGGATCGTGGTGAATTATTATTAGTATGGATTTCCGGATGTCAGAAGTTCTAGGTTGTAGCAAGCCAGATGAAAGAAACACTGAAAGCTGAAGTTACTTTTAAGATGTTATTTAAAAACTTAAGCTTATTTTTTACTTTATTTATAATATTTGTTTATTAAGATACCTTCATTTATTTTACACTGACTGATATTAAGGAACACCATTAAATAGTAAGTTAACAGATGTGACAATGATGACGATTAACAAAACTATAATGCTTTTTTTTCTTTCGTTTCTTTAGTTTCAAGTAGTAAGTTCCACCATTACATTGTTGTAGATTACAACGCCGAGACAGCTGTAGCACTAGCAGCGCACCAGCTCCTCGCGGCGCCCGTGCCCATCCTCCCCGACTACGACGAGCCCAAACCCACGCGCAGACCCAAGACCACGCACACCATCGTCGACTACACATACACCAGCCCCTACTACACCGACAAAACACACCTCACCGAAGACTACTTCAGAACCACGCAGGGCTTCGTCGAAACCTCCACCCCCTACTACCAATCCGAATCCTACTACACAGATAATACAAGAGTACCCACAGAATCCACTCCCAGATCTAGAACTACATACACGAATACCCCAGAATCTTTCACTAGAACTACCTATTCTGATACCCCTGAATCGTTCACCAACCCAAGATCTACATACACTAATACTCCAGAAACATTCACTAAATCTAGAACGACGTACGCAAACACGCTCCGACCGTTATCCGGAGTATCGATCTCAGTCGGCTCTGATGGCTCCGGAGAATCGACCGCTAAATACACCTACGAAACGTTCCCATCGACCACATTTAGCGATTTCGAAAGCAGAGTCTCTAGACCCAGACTTTCAACGAATACTGTACCTTCTACTGCTAGTGCAGTCAATTTACCCACAGAAAGATTTACTACTGGCGTGAACTATCCATCTACAGTAGCTAGTAAATTCTCCAGACCCGCCGGCTTTTCACCAAATCTAGTTAGTCTAGGTTTCGAATCAGACGGTCAGTCTACCTTACGTCTAGATTCTAGCGTAGGTCCCTCTACGGCTAGGTACTTTGGGTCTAGCTCCAAGATTCCTGTGCCGGTTTCTACCGAAAATGGACCGAGCCAAGAACCCTCATATTTCACTAGAGAATATTTGCTGGAATCGCCTGTGACTAAAGCTTATGATGGTAAGTTATTGTTCTCTTAATTCAATATTTACTTCTTTATATTTTTCTTTTACAATAATAATTTATGTATCACATACGTAGTATTTTCCATATAATAAAAATAACAGACATGACTACGCTTTTAAAATGATCAAAACGTGTTAAAAATAATAATGCATTTATAATCAATGTCTCATAGTTTCACATGCAATTGAATTTAATTTATATCTTTTATTTGTTATATAACTTTCAAGATAAATCTATATTATATTAATTTTTTATTCTAATTTCAGATGAATACCAATACCTCTCACCGATAACAACACCGCAAACCACCACCAGAAAACCACCACGAAGGAAAACGGTCTTCCGCAGGATTTCCTCCACAGCCCGACCCTCCTCAGCCCCCGTTCCAGAAGTTCCAGAAGTTCCAGACGTAGCAGAAGTTCCACAGACTATCAAACCGAGACCAATAACCAGAAAACCTTTCGAGAAAATTCCAGCTAAGGAAGTCACGAAAGGACCCATTCAGAAACTTGTACAAAATGCCCTCAAGGCTGTTAACGATACTCCGAATAGGATAAAACCATTGTCAGAATATGACTATTATGACGATAGTCAGGAGAAAATGGGAGTCAAGTATGAGAGAGAAAAGAAGGTCATTGTAGATAGCAGAGGTAAGCGTTTGATTACTGATAAAATGAATGATGAAACAGACTAAAATATTTCTTGTTTATTATAAAACTACATTGGATATTGAATCCAAAATATTTCAGTACATCCAAATATTGAATCCAAAATAGTTCACACTGCTATTGCATCTATATCATAACCACTAGCTCGCTTTTTACATACTGGTTAAAAACTGTATTGAAATAGCTCGATCAATAATTTGAATTTAAAATCATACTACAGTGCAATGAGGGCTAACGCGTATGAATTCGATGCTAGAGTCGCTTCAGTGAGGTCTCTGAGAAGTCACTTGCCACTGTACGATATATTAATTTTTATTTAACTGTAAACTATGTTATGCTTGACTTAATATCAAATTATGAAAGCAATATATCAGCTCATACGCTAGTAGCGCCAACTGGTGAGCACAAAAACGGTAGTCCAAATTTTCTCCAAGTCTTCTATAAATTTAATAAACCTATTGGTTAGGATTAGGATCCTTTGTTTTCCTTGTTCCTTTATAATGTTAACAAAAAAATAAACTAAATTTTCATTCCAGGCAACATCGAATGTCTCGACATCGGCAACTTCCCTCACCCCACGTCTTGCAAGAAGTTCATATCGTGCGCGCGAATCCGCGGCGGCTCAGTGCTCGGCTGGGAGTACATCTGTCCCAAAGGATTGTCCTTCGATCCCGTCGGAGGCATTTGTAACTGGTCCGCTGGGTTAGGTTGCCAAGAAAAAGATGTTTAATCGAAACGTCACATCAATTTTTTTATCTGTTGTAATATTTGGTTGTCAAAGTCACATCGAATTAAATTTTGTCTTCCTTATCTGTTGTCAAATTATAATTAATTCCTTTTGCATTAACTATCTGTTATTAAAAAAACATCTTTGTAGTAATTTTTTACTTTTCTCAGACTTGACAGATGTGACATTTTTTTGCAATAGAGGGCGCTGTCATAATGAAAAATTTTTACGATGTAGCCCCGCGGCCCGCAAACGCAATGTTTTTTTTTGTAAAAATTCAAATCGACTAATTAAATAATTAAATATCGGTAACAAAAACAAATATGTTATATTTTATCTTTGTGATATTTCGGACTGATAATAATATTCGTCCTCTTCAAACTTATTTTAAGAATAAGAAATTTAAAAAGTGAAATCAGAATACGAAAGGTTCTTGATACTTAATTAAACCTATAACATATATTACTGTTTTAAGACTATCTGATTTTGTAAACTAAGTCAAAATTACTTTACACTTAATTTTAAGACTATAAACTTAATACTCAATTTTATACTTTTATCTCAAATGTTTCCTATTTATTTTACTTTTTACGAAAGTTTTCACTGCCATTTAATTCTTCTATTTTTCAAGTTTTTATCACCCAAGTGAAAAATTATGTATGTTCTAAATTAACGAAATATTGAGAAATATTTCAAAATGTGCCTTAATTATTATACAATTATAGCTATAAGATATTTTATAGTTAGAAAAATTAGAAAAATAAAACATAAAATTTATTATTCTTTTCTTTCATTTCTTTCCTGAAATAGTTGACAATAATATATTAATTAATTACGTCTCATAAATGCTATTCCAGTAGATTATATATTTGTTACAATTTTATTTATATTTACTACCTACTTTTTGCGATAAATACTGTCACTAGTCGAATTACGACTTAGAGCTATCATTAAGAGATATATTTCTCTACTTATTGTTAAAGCAATAAATTAAAATGTGAAGCAATTAAAAAATACTTCTAATTTGTATCCATTTACTAGGGTAACCAGTAAGTAGTATATTTGTTAATTTTATCTTACTAGATGATATATCAAATAAAACAAACTAATATATAGTTTAAGAATTTATTACAAAGTCCGTTTACTAATATTAACATAACCGATGCCTACACACGTAAGCTTCACCTTTTGCGACACCACCATTTCCTCTTCATCAGAATCCTCATCTTCTTCTCGGAGTACTTCTAACTTGAACATCACTCCAAAGAACTCTTTAAGATGTTGCAAGAATTTTATGGTGTACTCTGATAATGGGCCAACCTATAAAAATATATAATTTTATAATATAACACACACTATGTTGACATCTTAATTTCTAAGGTATTAGCAATTTTTATTTTAATTATGAACATAATCGAGTTCTTATGTAAAATTAAAATGTTCATTATGATATTATTAAATTATTCAGAATGGAAAAATGTTATAATTAGTTTGATGCGCAATATTTTCAACTTTATTAGAAAAAACATCGTCTAATGGATTAAAAGTCATCAAAATTAATATTCTTTATTGCATATATGCAGAAAAAGTCTATTTATGCAGAATTATTAAATAAAAATAAGATATACACAGCATAATGATGTCAATATCGGGATAGACAAATTCGCTCCATGACAAGACAAAGCAGTGTTTACAATCAACATTGTACACCAAAAAAATATCCACAACATCATAAAAGTCCTCAAAGAACTGCCTTAATTTACTCACCACAGCCTCGCTAACATCCTTTTGTCCGAGTGCCATCCACAGCGCCAGCAGCCATTGGAAGGTGGAATCTAGAGCACCACCACGATGAACCTCATCTAATAACTTCATAGCACATTCCTTGCCCAAGTCTTCGGGAAGTGTACTGTCACCAGTGCCAGCTTCTACTGATTTCTAAAAAAAAATTTTATTTAAATAAAAATTGTCAAAATCACAGAAGTAATGATGATAATAGTCATAAATAAAGGATACAAGTGGTTTACAAATAACTCTTTATAAAAATGTGGTATCGAAATTGAAATATGAAACATATTCAAGAAATTGAAATGGAGAGATAGACCATATTTTTTTAATGTAGAATTAAAAATACTCAACACATAAAATGTGAAAATTAAAACATTTGTAAAGGCAACAAAAGAAAGAATTATATCAAATATTATAATCACTTACAGCTTCAGCACAATAGAATGTTTTATCATTTGTTTCTGCTACGAGACTGATTCCGAAACCAGGACTTTTGCCGGCATTCGATCCTCTACATTGATCTGTATTAATGTACACATCTGGTAAGAAGTTAAGCATCACCTGAAAAATTAAATAATCTTAGTCACATAATAATTTAAAAACCACATAATATTTTAAGCGAAAATAACATAATGGTTTTCATAGATTTTAAAATTCATAATACTTCATCTACACTAATATTATAAAGAGGAACACTTTGTTTATTTGGTTGTAATAGGCTCAAAAGCTACTGGACCAATATTAAAAATTCTTTCTCCATTCAAAAGCTACATTATCCACCAGTAACATATAAATATACGGGAGCGAAGCTGCGCGGATCAGCTATTAATAATAAAGAAATTTACAAATTATGTATGCATTATCTAAAATGTTATACAATATCCATGTCCATGAAATTTACACTTGTTACTTACAATATGGTAATTATTTTTCTGTTGTTTATGCTCATTAGCAGTTCAAAAGATTTCTAATGAATAGGACAAAGGAAAGTGTGTAAGAGCTACTTTCCCTTTCTTTTGCTCTTTACATGAAT
>LQNK01001455.1:269062-287845 GCA_001586405.1 Phoebis sennae
CTACACTAATATTATAAAGAGGAAAACTTTGTTTATTTGGTTGTAATGAATAGGCTCACAAACTTCTGGACCAAATTCTAAAAATTCTTTCACCATTTAAAAGCTACATTATCCACGAGTAACATAGGCTAAATATATATTATGCTACGGGAGCGAAGCCGCGCGGATCAGCTATTAATTAATAAATAAGTTTACAAATTGTGCATGCATTACACATTGCAACTTACAGTATTATTTAAAATGTTATGTTATACAATATCCATGTCCATGAAATTAACACTTGTTACTTACAATATGGTAATTATTTTTCTGTTGTTTATACTCATAAGCAGATGAAAAGATTTCTAATGAATAGGACAAAGGAAAGTGTGTAAGAGCTACTTTCCCTTTCTTTCGCTCTTTACATGAATACATTGAACAGAGAAATGTAAACTCCATTGAGTGTAGAAACTCTTTGTAAGAAAAGAAATTTTACTATTTACAACAACTATTATAGTTTTGTTTACTGTAGTTGGGCAACTTGTATTGCACATCCTCAAGTCTCTTTTGTCAAGTAAAAAAGATTTACTGATTCTTTAAAGGACCTTGGTAAATAAATAGGTTGAAGTAGATTTTAGAAATTCAGAGTGACTCAAATTGCTGGTTTTAATGGGATTTTAACTATTGCCTAAAGTAATTTGTTCTTCCAAACATTAAACTAAAATATTGAATTTGGTATGGGAGAAAAATTGTGGAATCAAAATTTGTTTTATAAACATACAATATATAGAGGTCAGTGCCATCTGGTAAGTAATTAAGTTCATTTGTGTTAGATGGTGGTTCTCTAAAAGAAAACATTAAACAAAAGTAACTATAATAACATAAAACAATCCTAAGATATAATTGTGTGTGTGTGTGTGTGTGTGTGTGTGTGTGTGTGTACATGTGTGTGTGNNNAGATATGTTTCAGTAAGGATTAATACATGTGCAAATAAATTTAATCTCACCCCTTTAGCAGCTTCTACGACTCTATTAGCCATGGTAGGTGAGACCCTCAGGGCGTACACAACCCCTCGTATCCTCTTCACTAACCCCCACTTGGTCCACTGCAGGGGCCGCAAGTGTCTTCTGACTGGACATTTGAAAACTATTTCACCTCCTCCTAGAGGTGGGGCACCTGGGAACGATAAAATAAAAATTTAACCATATAGACAAACAGAGTATTATTAGAAATTTTTTTCTGTTTGTCAGTTTGTATGTGCGTGGCAGCATTTGATATAATTCTATATGCTGAATGGGGGCTCTTATATATTCAGTTGGTTAAAAAATAAATTCACTCATATATAATAAAATGAGATCATTGGTATTAAACATAGGTCTTAATAAATTATTTGTAAAGTAAATAGGTAAAAAATGTCATACAGTTGTTCATCTTCGAAAATCCACAAAATACAACATTTTGTAGTCTATGTGAGCCAGGTCACTAGCAGAAAGCAAGGCATAGATAATATAAAAACTGGGTTGTCATGCAGTAAGTATTACCTCTCCTCACCACCTTCAACTCCAGACCATCATCAACAAGAATAAACTTCAGTAGCACCGGCAAAGCAGCTGCCTTCACCTTATCCACTGATACATCCAGATCATGGTGGGTCACTCCTTGTAATACTGCATTTAGGGGCTCTTTGCAGAAAGGGCCGAGGGCTAATAAGACCTCTAGGTAATAGCCTAAAATAAATAAGAATGTTTCAAATGTAATGGAAATGTTGTTTAGAGGCATATAATAAATAAAGAGGGATTTTTTCTCAATGTGATGTTTACTTATCCAGAAATATCTAGAAATGTAACTATAATAATTATACAACTAACCTATTCCTCTCTGTGGGCAACAACTATGAGTAACCTGCCCACCGATAAGTATACCAGGCTGGAAGTACAAAGATGTGCCCGTTTCACTTAACTCCACGCGAGTACCGTTAGTTATTTTATCCAGCAACCGTATCAGGTTCACTTCATACTCTCTAAGACCTGGATCATCGTGAGTACTTCTTATTTCTTCAATTTTTACAGACCGACCACTCAATGTTGATAGCAACAGTCGTTGGCGGAAAAAATTGCTTCCCTTGTACACTAGAACGTCATTTTGAACGATTGCCGGCATTTTAATTATTAGTTTTACACCATTTATTAATATTTACAAATCATGTTTTTATTAACAGCACGTGGGGACAAATTTCAAAACAAACCAACCACATGATAACTTTGACAGATGTCATTTTTAATTGACGACTTCGATCCAAGGAAACATGCAGTAAATTTTAGATGATAGTCTGTGGACTGTGGATCTCAATATATGTGTATAATCTATGGTAGATCTTGTGAATACGATTGTCAATTGTCAAATTTGACGAGTAAGATTACGGCATGTTTTGATATATTTTTTTAAATAAATATCCTCTTTTTTCAAAAACATAACAATGAAAGTTGATGTTGGTGATGTTGTTTTACCCGGGGACTATTGCGACGAAATATCTGCAGTTGGCGCCAAGTTAAAAGTTATAATAGGACCGGGGTTAAGAAAAGAAGCAGACCGTGTTTTTGTTACAAAACCAGGAGTTTTAAAGAAACGGAATCCTAATACTTTCTGGGTGGACAGTTACCAGAAACGTTACATACCTGCTAAAGGTGAAAATGTTATTGGAATAGTTGTTCAAAAGGCGGGAGATGTATTTAGAGTTGATGTTGGAGGGAGCTGTACGGCAGCGTTGTCTTATCTTTCATTCGAAGGTGCCACAAAGAAAAACAGACCAGAAGTGCAGATTGGAGACGTTGTATATGCCAAAATGCTAGTCGCTAGCAAAGATATGGAACCAGAGTTAGTATGTGTAGATTCGCACGGGAAAAAGGGGCGACTCGGCGTGCTAACAGACGGGTTCGTGTTCAAATGCTCGTTAAATCTCATTAGAAAAATACTAAATCCAAGTTGCCCTCTATTAGATTCTTTGAAGAATGAATGGCCATTTGAACTAGCAGCAGGAATGAATGGTAGGATTTGGATAAAAGCAAACACCATGAGGGAAACCATAGCTTTAGGAAATGCTATACTGGGAGCGGAATATCTTAGTAGTGAAGAAATTAAAAGCATTTGTACTAATATAGCCAGTATTTTAGCTGGCCATATCTCATAACATTTAATTTTAAGCTGATATTGTAAATAAGGTTTTATAAATAAAACAGATATGAACAGTGATGGGAGATTTATTTTGGCAAATGCAACTAACCTAGTAACTGAAATCTCAATACAAGTGTAAAACTACTCAGATATCCAACTGTACAATGTCTGTACTGTACATTATGAAATGGTTACTTCTACAAACCGATAAAATATGAAAATTATTATATAGATGGTTTCCATCTAACATTGATAAAGATTCTAAGAACTTAAAAAAATTAAAAATTTTCACCGGGATCCCAAAAAAAAATGGAAATTTAATTCTAAAAATTAATTATCAAATTAAGGAATAACTTGTATGTAACTGAAATTTATCAATGTTAGAAAGAAAACCTTTAACATATGAAAATGAAATAAATACTAAACTAATCAAGTAGGTGGGGCCGAAGTCAAGTTTACACTCAACTATTTAAAAATCCTCTTTAAAATAAATGAGTACAAATTACATTGAGTTCATCTTATTACTTAGGGATGTATATACGGTACGTAAAAGTAACCACACCAAACTCAAACTGAATGTGTCTATGAATAATTATAATTGAACAAGCCACGCCACTTGCACTATATACAAATCATTGTGGCCTCCAGTCCATTATCAATACATAACAATTATCATATAATAGGAGCTGAGTGACCAGAATAAATTTCTATCTTATTTAATAATAATTTAGTAAACAATAAAATAACAATATGAGCTATTTATCTTTATACATTAGTTACAAAGCTATATTTCATGTTTTTACAATTTTTACACATTTCATTGGAAACAATAATTACATTCTTATGAAAATAAATAGTAATTGCGTATGGTTAAAAGCTATAATTCGATCTTAATTATGAAGCCTCTTGGAAAAATAATTTTATGTGAGACAATTTTTTTCACAGCACTTTAAAATTTACCATATTATACAATTTGAAAGTTTATAGATTAAATACAGTACAAGTATGAAAATTACTATATATATGTAAATGTAATTAAGTTGGAAAACCTATGTTATAATTGATAAAATTAAATCTTATTTAATTTTTTTTAAGTGCCTTTTTTAAAATAAATCCTTCCTAGACTACTGAAATCATGTACATCTCAATTTTTATTACATAATTTATTATTCTAGTAGAAGAAATATAGAATAATATTTTTTGTTTCCATATTTACATCTAAAATTACTTTTGATTTGACATCTCAATAATTCTATTTAAAATTTTATCTCATCTATAAGTTACAATTCCCTTGAAAAAACCCTTACTTCAATTTATATTCTTGTTGTGTGCAATATAAAAAAAACATCTTCATTTTTTCCAATCACATAATTTGATGTTAGTAAGTCATTAAAAAAATATATTTTTAAGAATAAATTTTTAACCATTATATATTATACCAGTTATTAAACGCTTACCTTACCATCACAATACACTAATTTAAAAAAACAACCAATAAACTCAAATTTGTGAACTTGTGAATTAATTTCAATATAATTTCCGACAATCTTTGTTCTTTCTCACAATAAATTCAAATCAATATGAAAATATTACAAAACAATGCCTACAAAAGCATATATGTAATTGCACACAACCAAGAATTCGCAACCACTATATACAATATGATACGCAGTCGAATTTTCAGTATTTACTTACAAATACGAAAATACTATAAACTATACATACCAGAGATCGGAGCTTATATAACAATTATAATGCTTTTCATTACAATACTAAGTAGCATGTACCCGTTCAAATCTTATAATATTTACACAGGATCATTTGTAAAATATTTATCACCTCACAGTACTATATTACCCTACTCTTAAGCAACGACTTTTGTCATATTGTTTTTTAAAAAATCCAAATATTTTATAAAAAAAATATATATTTCAGTTGGTGTACTTGTACTGATATTGAACTTTTGTTTTTTATAGGGAGTTACGTTCAAATTCGCGCGCGTGCATCGCTCGAATTCAATGTTGTGGATGCATGACCACGACTTATGCTGAGCCCAACCTTTTTCCAAGAACACAGTACACCAACAATTTTCCTCATAGTATTGTAATTTACTTTTTAATTTGTGTTCTTAGAAGTATATTTTTTCTTTCTTTCATTCTATTACAATAACAGAAGTTACAGTCTTGTGCGAAAAAAAAAATAAGTTCGTTTGTTTGCTCTTTAAGCTTAATCTACTTAAACCTTAAATTATTTTATTGAGATTATGAATACATATAGTTTGGAGTATGGGAAAATACAACCACAAACAAAGTTAAATTAGTAAAAGTTGTTGGAATATAATTCTATGATATAATTATTTCACAAATAACCCTGCATAGTATAATGAGCTTGCTCTTAAGATATTAAGACGTATATGTTAATATAAGTAATATTCAAAATCGTGCACGCCGGTCATATTATGCATTAGTCATATCGTAGCATTTTCAACTCCAAAATTAGTCTTGTTGTTTTTTTTACAGGTCCATTTATCCTCAGACAATAAAAATTATATTTTTATGTATGAAAAGGTAACACAAATATTTTTTAGTATTTATTATGAATAAATAATTTTTATCAATGAATTTTGACAACTATAACTTGTATAGCCATAAATTCAATTGTGGTATATTATATAATTATATTTACACATCTAACAAAAACCTTTCATTTTATTTTATGAGGCACGTTTTTGATTATCAGTTTTGTTTGTTTTTTGCTCTTACAATAATTAACTGTAATATACGACTTGTTAACACTAACCATGCATAGAATGTTTGAAAATTTTTTCCATAGTTACTTAGGTCCGTAATTCGGTAAATGTATTTGAGTTCTCATACTTCCGACACGCCATAGGTTATTTTTATGGGATGTTATCGCGTTTAAAATTGATTCGGTTTCTTCATATATTCTTTTCTAATAGGTAATCATTCTTAGATCAGTATGGAGTTGACTTTATGTCTTCTGAATCTTCAGTAATAATTTGTGTGGGGTCTTTTATCAGACATTTAAGTTCGTAGTAACAAAAGCCTGTTAGGTCTTATGTTCTATGATCAAGACTTGAATTTCGCAGGCTTCGAGGACCTAGGGAATATTAAGATGTTCCTATTTGCTCTCAGAACACTATTTATTAAAATAGAAATATTATTGTTGGTTTTAGTTCTTCACGTCTTTCTTTATATCCATGAGTCATTTGGCAGCATATGTGTGGGGTCTTCTAAGTGTGGTGTATATAATTTATACCCATCAATAAAGGCACACAGGGCCATAATATAAGTCCTGAAATATGATAAGTGTCCGAGCTCAATGTAGCACTTCTAGGGTCTTATCTTAGGATATCTCACCTCAGTTGAGGTCCTCAAAGCTGACAGATGCAGATTCTATAGTCATTTTAGGTTCTTTGTTTCATAAACAGCTCAATGTAACATAGTCCTACGACCTTATCTTAGGATACGTCACCTCAGTCGAAGGCCTCAGATGCAGATTCTATAGTCGTTTTAGGTTCTATGGTCACTTCGTTCACAATCCAGGGTTCAATCTCTCGGCAGCATAGTGTGTGCAGGATCCATGTATCCGGTCCAGCAAAAATTGTCTTCAACCCTGGGCCAACTTCAGTAGACTTGTATCCTGAGGGCTGGAGGTTCCTACGGCCGCACACACAGCGCGCCGAGCCGCTCTCAGAACACCGAGTCCGCAGAGCGGGACAGATGTACGGGGTGCGAGGGAGAGCGCGCTAGTCTCTTGCGGGGAAGCTTCTCGAGGGTGGAGAGGAGGTGGGGGAAGTCGGGTCGCTCGCTCGCGCGGTACGACCAGCACAGCATGAGGATATCCTGGAAAATGAGGGGGGATTAATAAAGAAAAATAGTAGTAGTAGTAATTGAATTAATTTAATGTAAGATTTATGGATGTCCAATGTCCATGCGAACAAGTAATGACTATGATAATAATTAAAAAAAGAATCAAATGATAGAGGCATGACTGAATCATCTTCTATTTTAAAAATTACAAGTTGTGGCCCGTGGTTATGCCCACGTTTTTTTCTCTTTCCCATGGGACTTCCGGAATAAGTAAATTTCATCCAAATCGGTTCGGTGGTTAAGGCGTGAAGAAGAGACAGATAGAATGACGAAAATAAACATTTTATTTGTTTTATATCAGAAAAAACATATCATATAACTACAAAATTCTTATCAAAAAGGGAATATGTAAAATATGTATAATCTTTATATTTGTTTATTTGTTTATTTGTTTATTGAAGGTTTACCAGTAAATTGTTACACAGAAAAAGCCAGTATACATAAAGATTAGATTATCTTAAAACTAAGTGTACAATTATCGGTAGGTAAACACCACATGCATAACTTTATAATAAAAAGTTGTTTACAAAGAAAAGAAAAAAAAAACTAATTCACAATGTGTTATACAAGCCGATGAATTGTAGACCTAAATTTATATAGACTAAGGTTAAACATGTCAAAATCCTTAGCATATTTATTGTGAAGCCTGCAGAGTCTGGGAATCGGAGAGCTGGAACCAAGGACAGTTTTGCGTAATGGGGGAGATAAGAGGTCAATGGGTTTTCTAGGGTATGTAAAAGGAATTTTAAATTTGAATTGCGACAGCAATGCCGGACAGTTTATGTGGCCATTTAAAATCTTATATAGGTACAAGAGGTCTAATGCGTATTAGATACGGTAGATTATTATTTATAAATGTAAATAATAATCTACCGTCTCACCTTAATATCCCTAGAAGCTTGCATGTTGGCGAGCGACTGCTTGGCCCCCTTGCCGACTTGCCAAATGACCGCCTCCGCCGGTTGGCCCTTGAACGGGTACTCGCCGCATAGTAGCTCGTACCATACCGTCCTGTTACAAAACAAATATTATTTCGACTGGAAAAACCTAATAAAATCGTTAAAAGGGATAAAGATATCGAACAACCTAAGTCTCATGGGATACTATTTAAATCGAGTCGTCAAATATTTAGTAACTATTGGGAACCAAATAAGAAATCTAAAAAAATATAATTAAATGAAAATAAAAAATGCGGTGGCGACGCACGTATTCTAAGCCTCCACAAAGGTCATGGATTCTGAGTAGAGAGTCACCACATAAAAGTGACCCATAAACTCTAACGAGTGTCTATGCGAAAAAAACTAGGCCTTATTTTTTACAGCATACGTCCCCGAACGCATACACGTCCGTATGCTTAGAGAAGGGCAAGTGTAATGAGGCATGTGGCCGCAAAGCTCTGACCAGTTATGGCGAAATTGCTGGGCGACATTGAACCTTATTTACTACAGCATACATACTCAAATGCAACCACGCAATCCTCTGACTAGCGTGAAAGGTAACATAACCAACCTGTTGTGTTGCGGGTGTGCTAAGGAAAACTAGTCCTTATGTACATCAGCATACGTGCACAAATGCAACCCCGCAATCCTCGGACCAGCTCTCGTGAAAGGTAATATAACAAACCTGCACCCACCACACTGCAACCACCTGTACTTCGATTGCTAAGGAAAACTAGCTCTTATGTACTACAGCATACGTACCCAAACGCATACACGTCCGTATGCTTAGAGAAGGGCAAGTGTAGCGAGGCATGGGGCCGCAAAGCCCGGACCAGTTCTGGTGCGAGGTAGCACAACCAGCCCGCTGGGATGCCGAGACTGTCGCCGCGTGCGCTGAAACGAAAATCAACTTTAGTGCATTGAATATAAGGTTGAAATTTCAAAATTATCGAGTATCAGTCATCGAGATAAATTCATACTAATATTATAGAGTGGAAAACTTTGTTTGTTTGTTTGGTTGTAATAGACACAACTCAAACTACTGGGCCAATTTTTAAAATTCTTTTACCATTCGAAAGCTACATTCGCCATATACAGCCACGCAGATCAGCTAGTGGGAATATAAAATCCTTAAATTAATTTAAGTAACAATGCTCTGGCAAGAAGGATCATAATTATTTAGATAGATATCAGAAGACTGAAGATCTTATTAAATTTACCTTATAAATCTATATATATATATATGTTAAATCTATTGTATTTAAGTAGAATAAATTTATATACTCTGAAATATATGTATTATATTAAAATACAATATAGTGTGTGTATTATATTATAATATTATTAAGTTTATGAAATATATAATACATATTTTCGAAGCCACAATATATAGATGTTATTAGTAAATAGGTAAATTAATGTAAGAAAAAAAATAAAAATAATAAAATAAAACAGAAAATACCAATATAAACGTATTATATAATTATATTATATAATAAAACAAATAAGGCAACAAAAATATTATTAGTTATACCTGTAAGAATTTTTTCCTAGTTTTATCTTTTTTGTTTAACTATACTGTAATACTTTTACTACCTAGCTTAATCCCACACGGATGCAACTGTCATACGTATTTTGTAGACGCGAATAACTGATCTGCCGTAACACCGTCTATGACTAGCACGGAGGTCAGTACAATCTCAACGCAATTTAAATACAAATGTACCCACTTTATTGTATTATGCTGTGTGAACAATTATTGAGAAATAAATTATGTTTATGTTTATTTATGCAGTGAAATGTTCATTCTGATAATAAAATTGGGTATTATTGACTTTTAACACAGCTATGTCTGGATATTGTACTTACTTGTTTCCAAAACATAATTTTGTCACACTGAAGAGTCCAAAGTCCGTGATCACCACTTTGCCGTTTTCTAGAAAGATGTTCTTCGTTTTGAGGTCCTTGTGGACAATCCCTCTCGCGTGGAGGTAACCCATACCCTGGGAAAAAAAAAGACGGTGATTAATGTACACATTTCAGCCTTTGAAAAAATTAAAAAGTAAAGCCTCTTACTATAGGTGAGATTATTAAATTATAGTAAAAGAAGAATTACTAAAAATAAATTAAATATATTTTATTATTGATCAACTCAAACAACCTGTGATGTTAATTCACACTAAATAATTAATGTCGTTCTAAATAAACAAATTAAAAATAAACAATTTGAAAAATTAAATACGAATATCCAGTTATCATTTTTTTTTAATTCTACTAAAATGGATATTATATAGTGTTTTATATATTAAATAGTGTTTTGTATTTAATACAAATATTAAATACAAAACACTATTTACTGAGAGTATGTTATTGTATATATTTCTACTACATATTGGGTCGTATTGTTAGTGTATTTTTATTGTTACTATTTTTTGTAGCACAAAAATATCTTATAAATAATATTTATCATAATATCACATCACCGCAGATATCAATGGGTCAAAACGGTGCCACTGAAAATCAGTATGACCACGCCGAGTCGGCGGCCATTTAAAAAAAAAATAAAACAATACCTGTGAGATCTGTTGCGCAACGAGCACGCTCTTGTTCGCCGTGAACTTGTCCTTGCGCAGGTGGATGTGCGTGTACAGCGTCATGCCCTTGCACAGTGACGTCACGATCGCCAGCCGCGGCGGCTTCATGCACGCGCCCATGAACAGCACGAGGTTCTCGTGACGCGTCTTGCGGAATGTCGCCACCTTGAGAAAATTGAACCGTAAGTCAAGGTGATAGGGTCTGTTTTTGATTAGTATGGGAAGTTATATTGCACATTGTAGCTAGCACAGGAGTCTGGGTATTTGAGTTCTGTGTAAATGTGTTAAGGTTAGAAAACCGGGGTGTCACAGGTGCTTTTCCGGCCTTTGATGGACACATTATACGTCCCTCGAAGGCCCCAATGTTGAATCTGTTTGGAAATACCGCAGAAGGTAGTTCCGCAGCTTCATCGTACGAAAGAAGTTATATAGATGTAGATCGCCAACAATCCAGATGATGATGGAAGTCGAGATCACGAGACGTGCGCCTTCACACATTCTGGTACCTCACCTCATGATAACCTCACCCATTTGAAATGGTACCTCGTTCACCATACAAGGAAAGAAGTAACGGATGAAGCGCACGGCAGTAGATTGCGAAACATCCGGATGGTGATGGAAGTCGAGATCGCGATTCGTGCGCTTTCACGCTTCATGGTAGCTCACCTCATGCTTGAAGGTGTCCAACGGCGCGCAGTGGTCGCTGAGCGCGTGCACGTGCAGCAGCTTGACGGCGACGGCGCCGTGCCAGCTGCCGCGGTACACCGTGCCGAAGCGGCCGGCGCCGATCACCTCGTACAGCTTCAACTCGTCGTACGGGATGTCCCATTCTTTCATGGATAGCTGTGGGGAATATTACGTTATGATATTTCATAGAATTGAAACTACAGGTAGTCTACAAGACTACCTGACGATGATTGTTCGAAACCGGTTGTAAATTTAAAAAAGTCTATAAATAAATGTGGAAATAGTGTAAAAAATAGTTTCAATTCTATAAAATATTATAAAATGCATTTCAATCAAGAAGTGACAATACAGTCTATCGAGAATATTACGTTATATTATAAGCAATAGTTAATTGATTAAAGATATGCACTAAACTACACTAACTTTGAAATTTATTGTCATTTTTTATTTCATATATATTAAGCAAGTTGTCGACACTATATTTACACTAGCAATAAATGGTATATATTATACAAGTGTTTCTTTAAGGTATTTTATAAAATTGTTATGTGTGTCAGTGTTGCAAATAAATAAACAAATATGTTATGAAATACTGTTCGGAGTTGGGATCAATTTGATTTTTATAATTATTCAAGAGTTTATCTATAAGAGACTATAGCTGAGCTTCGAAGTTTCACCCGCATATATCTCCCGTTCCCGTAGGATTTTTAGCTTTTTTCAGCCTTTTCTCAAGTTTCAAACAATCTCTATAGAAAATGTCATCCAAATTCGTATATTACTTTCGAAACCAATTCAAACAAACAAAAAATCAAATCTTCATCCTAAAGGATGTATAGCTGTATAAGGAAAAATAGTATAGATTAAGATTAAAGAATTGAGTTAAAAATTTAAGTTAAATTAGGAAAAAATGGGGTGATGGGTGGTGGGGGACTGAATGGGACTTTGAATAGATTTCAACAGTAATAAAATAAAAGTTATTTTCTATTTTTTACTGTATTTTCTGTCTTGTTATATAACAAATTACACACCAAAACATACTACACAAAATTTATTTTTTTCCTTATAATTGTAACTTCAGCAAAAATAACAACATTCCAACAACGAAATAATTATCCATATGAACAATATATCACTCTACCACACTATTAATACAAAATCAATAAATAATATAAATAAATATTACTTCATTTAATACCCACTTCCTCAAACAACCTCCGCCTGTGTATAATAGCGGACATTTTACCAACTCCATACACAATACAATAAAATTTAATATTTTCACACACAAGTAAAGTGCACCACAAAAGTGTTACAAATGACCTACGCTACGGTCTTATCGGGCACGTCACTTCGGAAATGAATTATTAGTTGGTAGATAAGAAAGTTTTGTAAGCTTTGCAATGGATACAATTGTTTATATTTATAACTCACTCAATATGATTTTAATAGCTTTATGTTATTATTAAGGCTTAGGATTTTTTATTTCATTTGAATTCAGTTCTGTAGTAAAAATAAATTACATTTTTGTGCCAAATATGTCAGTTTCATAACATGACTATTTCAGGGTGGCAACTTAAAATACAATTGAAACTTAATATACCAGCTATATTATAAATGCTAGTTAAATAAATGTACGCCCAATTTACAAATACGTACATTAAAGTTATAAAAAATTACATCATACATTAAAATCTAGTATTTATTTATTGACTCATAGAAAAAATCCAAACATAAAAATTATAATAGTCGTTTGATTTCCGGAAGCCGCTATTCAAATAAATTTATGGTGAAAAAACATAAAAGCATTTTAACTGTGTGCTGTTTGTTTGTTTGAATTGAATAGACTCCAAAACTACTGGACTGATTTGGATGAAATTTTATACAGATTCTTTGAAACCTATATACCTATATACGCGGCTAAAACCGCGGAGCTCAGCTAGTATTTAAATGAAAACTGCAGTCGTTCGACAATTCTTTTTTAAAAATAAATAAATAAAATAATAATAAAAAATAACTTACACTATTCTGCCTTGGCCATCGTTCATCGTGTGAGGTGAGGTCTACAGAGTTGTCTCTGGCCGCTCCACTGCTGTCTGTAGATCCAGACCCACTTAGAGACACTTTACCGGAACCCTCTGTAAATTAATCTCATTTTATTTCCACTCATTACCTACTATGACCGTTTTTTAGTCAATATCACACATTAATGTAATTAAAAATGTATGACAATATTTTCTATTTAAATTGTATAATATATATGGTGTAGGTAATCAAATTTAATGTGACAAAACCTAGGCTGTAAAATATTCGAGAGTTTCAACTTTAGGTAGGCTAGCTAGGCGTCTAGGCTAGCCTATAATGTAGCAATTTTTATAGAAGGCAGAATCTTATCATCGTTTAAGAATCGTCCACATCACACATTCACAATAACTTATTTCTAATTCTTATGACTACTTATTGCAGCCCTCACACATTGAAACACACCCACAAAACTCACACTAGCACAAGTATTTTTCTTTTTACTCTTTCTTTGTCATTGTAAATCTTTATTATATTCTTGTATATATCCTATTCTTATTTCTTTATTTAATTTTATGCTTTTACTAGTGAATTGTAGATGGAGCCTGTCTTCCACAACACGGGGATACCTAATGTGGAAGCAGTGTAACTGTATTACTGTAAAATTTTTCATGATTTTTTTTTTATTTTTTATTTTTTTTAATAGTGCACAAACACACTCACCACTCCTAACGCTGCACGTGAGGTCGTGTTTGGCGTCGGCGGCGGTCCTGGCGGGCGACTGCACCGCTGACGTGTGGTTTGGACTCGACACTGTTGGCTTTACGTCTGCAAATATTAAGTCGTATGATTACTCAAATTTTAAAGATTTATCTTGAGAAACCACATCCTAAGGGACCTCCATTAGTCACGTTAGCTCGAAAAGGTGAGGGGGGGGGTGGTATACATATATATTTATACTCTCTTTATTATACCATAATATATATATAAGAACAACAATAAAAAAAACAAGGAACACAGTATAATGGGCGACCTTATCACTAAACAGTGATCTCGTCCAGGTAACCACTGGGCAAAAGGTAAAGAGCTAAGAGTAAAAAGGTGGGGCGAAAGAGTAATAATACATATATTATATAATATATACTAATACATATATTATAATAAATTACACAGATATATAATACATATATACAACAGTCAATACACAATACATAAATAACAAAGATATACATGTCTACATATACTACACAATATAATATACTAATCCGAGTTAAAAGCAAGGGAATTCAGGTGATTGCGGACCCGGATTTTAAAGGAAGGGAATGTTGGGGCAAGTCTGAATCTATATAAAATATCACAGGGGGGAGGAAGGGGATGTAGTAATATATCAGGTGTACCGAGAAGCGTCATTACGCGTTCAATTATTAACCTCTACATGTTTCACCGAGGTTTTTTCGAAAGGGGGTAAAAAAGTTACTCCCCTTCGAAAATATGGTTAACATTTTTCATACCCACCACACTTAGCAATGAAAGTGTTCAAATATTATGTCAAATCACTATAAAGAAATTTAAATGCATGTGTCTTATATAAATTATTTTCCCTCCAAAATGCAATATTATTCTTAAATAGCGCTAAGGACCTTATAACAAAGTCTTTGCGATTCCCTTCTGCTCTATTTTTGTAATATTGTTTTTCTATTGTCCAGGTAATTCATGGTAAAACCCCTTTTAAACTGTAGAACTGTAAAAGTCTACGCTTGTCATTCTGCTGCTGATGGGCGGAAGATCTTCAGACTAGGGCGGGTGACTACGTCTTCAAAATGTTGTGTTAAGACTTCACACTCACCAGGGAAGTGGAATCTACGCCTGTCGATCTGCTGCTGGTGGTGCTGCTGATGCTGGTGGTGGGCGGGCGCGGGCGGCGCTAGGGCGGGCGAAGACGGCGTCGAACTGTTGCATGAGGACGTGTTAGATGACGAGTCCGGGTTGCCCTGTACAAAGAATTCGTTATTCTTAAATTTTCTATATTCTACCTCGGAATTCAATAAATCTCTGTACAAAATTTCATCTAAATTGGTCCAGTAGTTTCGGAGCTTATTCAATTTAAACAAACAAACAAAAATAAATCAAAACTTCCTCTTGATATTAGTATAGATATAGATCAGTTTCAATTACTATTGAAAACAATATTTAATGATACTTTTACATTTAAAATAGTGTATATTTATTTATAAATAAAAATCTCACCGAATAATGATGTGCCGGCGGCCTCTGTCTTCTCTTAGGCGTCAACGAAGGAATGATTCGACCGGGCGACGATAAATAATAACCACCTGTTACAAGAACATAACATTAAATACACAAGCACCTGGAAATTGTAAAAGATTAATTTAAATAAATAAAATATGATAGTTTCTTACCATCTTTATGAAACTTCTCCTTGAACGCGTTGACAAACTCTTGCGGCAACCCGCAAGATGGCGGCACCTTGCTCTCACAGTCTCTGCAAAAAAGATTTATATATAATTATACTCTATTAGGATATGTGCAAACCAGTAAGTGGTCAAATAATGCCAATCTTGAATAACGGTCTGATTTCGAAAAAAAAATTTCTCAACGCCATCGAAGAAGGGTCTGGTAGGCTAGGTAGGTATCTCTTATTCTTACAAGGAGTTATAGCCATTATATAATAGATGGGGAGGGGGGGAATTAATTTAAGAGCATCTGCTTATCACAGAAGCCGCTGGCGGCGATCAAAGTGAAGGTCTTGGTGAAGCTGTGGACCGATAGCTCTAAGACAGGTCAGGGTACCAGTATACCACCCATGAAATTCACTCACTATCCTCTATCTATTCCTCATTCCTCTTTTTCTCATCTGAAAAATGGAGTCGGACACCAGTGTCGAATCTCACCTGTGACACTTGAACTTGCATTTATTGTACTTCNCCCCCCCTAAATACAGATTAGTGAGTCACTATCCTGTATATATTCCTCATTCCTCTTTTTTTCTTATATAATAGGAGACAGTGTTTGTAGATCGTAGAATCTCACCTGTGACACTTGAATTTACACTCCTTGCACTTGAGCCCAGAGCCGAAGAGCATCTGCTTGTCGCAGAAGTCGCAGGTGGCGATCATGTTGAAGGTCTTGGTGAACCTGTGCGCGATGTCGTGCGCCATGCAGCCGCCCACCGCACCGAGCGGGGTGCTGGTGCTGGTGCGGGGCGAACGGGGACCCGTCATGATGGACGCTGGACTGCCCTGGAGACGAATAATTTATTTAGTACTAGCCACTAGCTTGCGGTTTTACCCGCCGGATATAGGTAAAATCGTCCACGAAGACGCACCCCACTATTCTTCTCAATTTTTGACAGTATATATGTATGCAAGCTTTCGAAGAGTGTGAAGTTTTATAGGTGCACACTCATAACCCATGTGTGCACACACACATTAAAAAAATGGACTAACCATAAAAGGACAAAGTATTGCATTCATAGTAAAATATTTCCAAATTCAAAAAGTCATGGATAGCACAGCACTATCTATAACGTAAATTCTACTAAATAATATTATAAATGTGATTATAAATGCAAAACTTTGTGAGGATGTATGTTTGTTTCTCTTTCACGCAAAATTACTGAACTGATTATGATGAAACTTGACATACATATGGTAATTCAGAATAACATTACTTTTAATTCCGGAGTTGAGATGGGATCAGAAGTTACGTGCGTGAATCCGCGGGGCGCGGCTAGTACTTCTTTCTATTTTGCTTTAAGTTTTAATTACAATTTACTTGGACGATAATCTTATATATAAAAAAGAATCGCAAAATGTGTTGGTAAATGCATTACTCAACAATGACTGGACCAATTTGGACAATTCTTCTTTTTAAATGTTCGTTAAAGTTCAAGCATGGTTTTTACGGCGAGAAAAATTCGAATAATTACTGGGTCCACGCGTGCGAAGCCGCGAGCGGAAAGCTAGTTACTTACATGGTGTGTATCATATATCCGCTGCGGGTGTTCATGCTCGTGCGGCGAAGCGGGCGGACTCGCTTCTGTGTTGCCCACTGCTGAAGACTGACTGTTGTCACTGGGGATAAAAAATTCATTAAGTTACATTTTATTATTAAATTAGATGAATGGAATGAAATGGTATGATGTATGGAGAATTAAATTCGACAATCCATAGTGTAGTATCAGCGTTTCAATTAACTATTATCGCTGCTGTACCGATGAGGAGGCTTTTGCCAGCACTGCACCCGACTTTTTTTTCCGTACCTTAAGTAGTAACTTCATGTAGTATTAGTAGAATATGTGTGTTCTTTAAATTGATTTCATTTCTTAGTATAACTAAATCCAACGTACTTTTCACTATAGAAAAACATCAAATAGAGTAACTTAGTAAAACCAAACTAACCAATATGGTGACTATTATTTTTATAGTATATACAGTAAAATCTTAAATATTTGATATTATATAATACATTATGTCCCATCTACACATCAGCAGATGCATACGCAGACGAGGGACGTCACGTGAAGACGGGGTAATATGTTTATTCGTAGACAGCAATAGTAGGTAATTTACGTTCGCCATCAGATTACGTCTGCGTATGCGTCTACTGATGTGTATATTATCATTAAAAATATTAAAATTATGTTTTTGCTACAAATTTAGATTAATATGTGAAAACTATGGATTATTTTCTACCTACTCATAACACCCTTACACATTTCTACTGTTAAAGACAAAAAAATGTATATTGTATGTTATTGATTTTCTGTATTGTATCAATATTACGCTCAAAACTTATTGTGAAACTTGCTCCCACGACACAGGGAATCCTTGTGTGGGAGCAAGTAAACCTATTTAATGGATCATGTGTTTATTGTAATAAATTATTCTTATTCTTATGTGTAGAGGGGGCTTAAACATACCTATGATCAGAAGCGTCTGGTCGAACGGATAGCTGTGACTCGTGCGATCTCGACTTTGTTAGCGAGTCCGGCGCTGGCAAGTGTGAGTTCTGCTTCCGTTTGCCGACCGGCGTTGTGGGCGATTTGCCACCTGCAGATACCAACAATATTAGAGACAGTAACAGAGGTCGAAAAAGCTAGGGTACTTATATAAATGTATATTTGAGTCCTTATAGTCCGACATAGTCGCTTTGCAGTTAACTAAGGTCTTAAATAAAGAGAAAAAAAACACAGTAACAGAGTTATTAGTTGCACAAATAGATAATG
Source organism: Phoebis sennae (assembly GCA_001586405.1). Classification (NCBI taxonomy): domain Eukaryota; kingdom Metazoa; phylum Arthropoda; class Insecta; order Lepidoptera; family Pieridae; genus Phoebis; species Phoebis sennae. The sequence continues at coordinate 287,593 of LQNK01001455.1, forward strand.
AAATTAATGACTATGCAATAGATAAGAGAAGACAAATTAAATATAATTCATTAATAAATTGTAGACACAACGAAATATAGTGCATAGCATCTGAACCTACGAATGAATGGAACTGTAGTGCCTAGAAGACTGCATCATTTCATTAATAAACCAACCAATTTATATGGCAGATAGATATATATACAATAATCTTTCCAATATTCTTTTATTTATTTATTTATTTGGTTACATGAGCCTTGTTAAGGCATGGTAA